>CM062842.1:14080977-14221859 GCA_031772345.1 Himalopsyche anomala
TAGTAAAATAAAAAAACAGTAGATGGCATTTTAATTAAATAGTTTTTCAAATAAAACATTATGGTTTTATCCAATGTTGCAAGCAGGGGTGGGCTCTGAGGGGCTCGCGCGAGCCCCTTGTTAGATTTTTACCACGGCCGGCGAGCCCCTTGTTAAATTAATAGAAAACAATATTCTCAGATCAAACTAGTACATTACTGCAATTTCTGACATATACTATCTACGACAGCTTCCAGTATACACAGAAGTACATTTTTAGCCATTTACATTGATTAGTTTATGTTAAACTGCATATTGTTGTGTATTTTAAGTGTATTAAGTAACAATCGTTTGCTTATTTAAAAGTATTGCATATAATTGCATATGACTGATAAATTACTTTGATATTGAGCGAGCCCCTTGTTAACGTATTGGCAACCCACCGCTGGTTGCAAGGCTTATGATTGTATTTCCAGTAATACAACATTGAAGGATTGCAACAACACACTTACTGTGAAAACGGATTTTTTAAATGTATAAATCAGATACAATTGAGAATATGGTAATATTATTAATACTATGTTACCGTGATTTATCTTTTTATGAGGAATTTTTCGTTTTTTAATGTGTTTTGATTTTTTGGGGAACATAATTTTTTTTTTGACTATTTTACGGAGCTTTGGTCATTTGCAAATATTTGTAATTATTAACTACAATAAACAAATTATAATTGCATATTGTAGTGTATTATATTTTTAATAACATAATTATTAGAAATATTGAACTGTTGTTTTTAAGAAATTATAATACATTAAAAAATATATTCAAGTACGCAATAGAAAAAGAAAATATGAGAACATTTGTAATCGGGCAATAGTTGTGTCAAAATTATGTTTAAAAATGGCGATCATGCAGTAAATACATAATATTATAAATTTATTTCGTGGTTGATTAATAAGACGAAAAAATATTGTTTTTTCTGTTTTTTATGTTCTGTTTAGGTCTGTGGTCGAGTGGTCGACGTCTTTCACTACGGATTAGTCACTCGCAAGCTCGAATCCAAGTACGGGCAGTTTATGTAAATTGATTTTTCAATCGGTTTATGTATTTATGTCGGAAACTCCTTCTCACCTTTCCAATCCTAAAAATGGGGTATGGCGAGAGCAATCAGTCAATCACTAATTCTATCGGTATAATTCCTACTCTTTTAAAAAAAAAAGTTATGCAACTGAGTAACTAGCAGTTCTCGTAGAAAAACAAATTTTGAGATTGGATTCATTAGGAGTACATATTCTCATCATTGCATCAACTCCAAAATCACGCAATCACCAATAGAGTCCGAAATTAGATGCCATAAATGAGAAATTCTCCCCTAGGAAAAATTTCAGAGTTACAGGGGAAAGGAAATCGTTGGATTTCTAGATTTTTATTTTTGAATTGAATCTTGATTGAAAATTCTACTGAAATTCTACTTTTTTTCATTAAAATATGCTTCAGTTATTTAGGTAATTAGTTGGTAAAAAGTTATCACAGTAATTTATAATATTATGTACATACAAACCAACATAATAATAATAAATGAGTTTCAATACCACGAATAGGTACTATTTGGGTAAAGAGGAATTATATTCTGAAAAATAGTAAAAGGGGTGAATGGATCGAATATGTTTGAGAACCTTTGTCCTAAGTACAGAACGTTCCTACAAAATTAGCGCCATTGCCAAAAATAAATAATAACACCCATTTTATTAAGTGTTCGGTGGCGCCCCTCAGAGTTTCGCGCACTTGGCAAATGTCCGTTTTTCAATGCCTTCCTACGGCTCTGCCTATGCGTGATCACTTTTTAATCATGCATCAAACTTATCCAAGCGATGAATCTTTGATTAAACTATGTATGCCATAAAAAGGATGTTTCGCAAAATAAACACTATCGGACGGATATCATTTACGCATGAATAGATGAAAAAACGAATCGTAAAGTGGTGTCAATAGCCCGATTTGTAGTTCTTACTAAAAGTGCATGTGCAGCGGAGTGCATTCAGAGCGTGGATGCAGTATTGCAAATTAATAATCATTTGGGAGTGGATTGGTAAGGTGATATTGGCACGCGGCCGCGCAGGTCTGCCTTGAAACAGTTGAAATACCATAATATGGCGACACAGTTTCGTGAGACTCGATCAGGCATCGCCATCCATTCTAACATACTCTTATAACCACGATATGATACCTATTTGCAATCAGCTGTTGTTTTATATGACATAAGAAATAATCTACATGGTAAAAACATTAAACGCAGTTAAAAGACTGCACGTATTTATCATTCATTAATATATTTAAAAAAAGGTTTGATGGGCTTGAGTTTCTGTAAAGTAAATTTTACCTAAATTTGAATCGTTCAAATTATGTACACTCCCACAGATTTTGTCACTAACGACCCGGGATTCGCCTTTCGGCATCTTCAGGCGTTCAAGTTCATCCGTGCACTTGAACGCCTGAAGATGCCGAAAGGCGAAACCCGGGTCGTTAGTGACAAAATCTGTGGGAGTGTACATAATTTGAACGATTCAAATTTATTATTGAAATTCCACCAAGCACCTTCAGTCGAAATCTTAAATTATATAAATTTTACCTTTTAGAGTGCTCACTGTCAATTCTTGGTGGACAAGCATTATATTAAAAAAAACACAATATTACTTTGTACCTATTTCAATTTTTATTTATCAAGATCAGGACAGGTTTCGCTCATGGCGAAAATTTTCAAAGAGTTGACAATTCAAGATCAGTTGAAAATGCTCGCCGTGGGCGAAGCTGGTCCTGATCTTGATAAATAAAAGTAATAAATAAGTAAAAAGTAATATTTTTTTTTTCTTAGTAAATTTTACATGTTAATTTTCCAATAAATTCGTAGCTCTGCTTAGAATTATTTTTATTATAATACACGGTATAGAAAGAAATCAATAAAAAAACTATATTATCAAAACTAACCTGTTCTGACACTAAGCAAGCCTACAAAAAGAGCATTTTCAAGTTCAATTATAGAGCAAACAAGAAGGTTAATAATTTTGAATGTAACTATTAAATATTTTTTTAATTATATGTTGACGGCTTTTTATTACATACTTGATATTATATTCATATCGTAATAATTATTCGTTATTACTCTTGAAAATTAGCCATGATACATTTTTTGAAATACAAAATAAAAACCATCAGCCAAGACAAGGTGTTTTCCCATAACATTTACACATATTACCATAATAGAGTTTTTTTTATGTCCGCTACTAATGTGGAGTATATGTACCCCTAACGAAGCTTAGCAACACAATTTTTTTTATAAAAAGGTTAGATATTCAGTTGTTTAACATCGTTTTTTCAGAGAGAGAAACTATAGAAGGATAAGGCAAAAATAGGACGAGTATTTAGCTAATCACTTTCACAACGTCTCATTTTTAAAATTGGATGGGTGTAAGGTTATTAAAGGTAATCCATATTATGCCTTCAAATGGAAATTCATACATCGATTGAAAAATCAATCTTTAAAACATTGGGACTCAAGCCAACGATGTTGATCATTAAAACATGGACCCGTCATATGTATAAAGCATTTAATTGTTTCGCAAAAACTGGTTGTAAGCCAGTTGTTGAACCTCTCTTACAATAGGTTAAAACTAAAAGGTTAAAAAAAGCTCAGATTTATACTATAAAGTTGATAGCTATTTCGGCCTATCAGAACAATTAACATGTTGGATCCCGGAGCCGTGTTTTCACGTGATACGCTAGTTAAGCGTCGAGTCCCAGAACCGCGGTTTCACGTGATTCGCTATCCTTTCAAATAGAGCCATAATTGTGGTATTTAGCAACATTTAAAAAATAGGCTCAGTATAACATTATAGCAGATACTCAAATCTTTCTAAATAAGTCTTTTAATTATTACTTTCAATAACAATAGTTACTGATTTTTTTCAACCAACATTTAAGGATGTCATAACGCATTTGATGCGTCTATTTGTACACATGATGGTGCAGTCACCGAGTTCATTTTCAATTGTAAATTTAGATATTTCGTAAAAAAAATGCTAAAAAGCATTTTGTTACCAATAGCAACAGCAAAAAATAAATAAGCCCAATTGAACCTACCAAGCAAAAAAAAAGAGTAACACTCGGTACATTTGCAAATATTGTAATATGGCTTTCTATAGTAGAAAATTCTGGAAATAATACCATAAATAATTAAATAATTGTAATCTTTTAAACAAACACAAAAGATTTCATTTGATTTGACAATGTGGTTTCACAGTTATAGCACTTTAAGTCCGTGAGAAAAAATGTAATTTTTAAATATAAGCCGGGCACATGGGATAGTTTTACCCAATTTGGACCGGGGCCGAAAGTGGTAGGCGTACGCTAAAATAGCTATCAACAATAATATTGACTGTGGAAAGGAAAAAGGACGTAACCCACAATTTTTCCAAAACAGTTTTTTTTCGATAATCACAATGTATACAACTTGATACACGTTCTACCAAAAGGATGTAAGCCGAAAATGTTAAATTAGTTTCTAAACTTAGCTGTGTGAAAATGGCGATCAGGAAAAAAACACGTTTTAAAAATATATTCAGTTTATATCAGAAAAATCAATTAAAAATCAGTTTATCAGTCTCAAGGTTGTGTATATTTCATAATAACGTTTTTCGTGTCTCTTGTAAAATTTAGTACGTATGGGTTGCGTTCTTTTTCCTTTCCACAGTTGATATATAAGATAATATTTGTAAAACTAAAATACTTTTTTCTACCTTAACACAATAAAGTTTACATAGTTAATTCTAATTCAATCAATATAATACTGAGAATTGTATACAATAAATATCTTAGTAATTTACGAATGAAAAAGTTAGTAAGTTTATCCTGATCATACCAAAACAGTAATAACAAGTAATTTAAATAAAATAAAACACAACTTACAATTCCTATATTAAAAACAAACAAGTAAACCTACATGAATATAAAGATAACTTAATCAAAAGTTTTAAAAACATTTACAAAAAATTGGAAAAAACAAGTGTACTTACGTATTTCTGCATTAACACACGTCCCCGCAATCACAATAAAAACCACAAACTTTAATCCGTAAAACATTTTTAAAACTAAGCTTTTTTTAAATCTAAAAAATGTTTAACAATGATGTTCTTCGTTTATATGTTTATTTACGTAAACGATGTTAACTTGTATCCAGTGAAACAAGTAATGATACGTAAAGTAATGGAACCTAATACAGACAGTCAAGTACCAAATACGTACTTCTTCGTTGCTAGCTTTTTATATCAATGCAATACCTGCCGGTCAGGTGTTTGTGTTTGTATATATTATACTAAGTATGGATAAGACACTCGGTACAGAGTCATTAGACAAAAAAATAATGATAACCGTTGTGCTATTATCGTTGTTCAGGATGCACTTAATTTTTTTAACCAGGCCGTTTGAAAGTCGCTTAAGATTCAAAGTTTTAAGGCATCTAGAGTCAAACACGGCCAAGTGAGTTATACTTTATTTTTTAAGAGAGCCGAAAGTTTTCTAAACTAATTTTTAATGCAAGTTAACTTTAATAACCACGACACTAAACGTTTACATTTCATATATAATGTTAAGAATTAATAAAAAAAGAGTTTTTCGACAAAAACATGAACTTTTTATATGGTCTTAATCTGCAGGTTTGTATTAAAATATAATAATTATATCGATTCCTGTACAAAATTATACAAAATTCTTGCTTTTTTTTACCATGTCCGCTCCCAATGTGGAGCATATGGACTCCTAATGGAGTTTATCTTAACAGAAGTGTTTCTACGAGAACTACTTGTCACTCAACCTATCTTTTTCCAAAGAATGTAGGAATAGAAGGATAGGGCTAGGACAAGACTAGTGGTTAGCTAGTCTCTCTCCATACGCCCCGTTCATAGGGTAGGATGGGAGGGGGAAATTCAAGACATCACATACATCCATGCCTTCGAACAGAAATTCATAAATCGATTGAAAAATCAATTTATAAAAGTGTCCGTACTGGGATACGATCCCGTGACCTCCGTAACCGAAGCCAACGACGCTGACCACTCTACCACACAGGCGGCTAATATACAATTTTCAAAAATAATAAGATTGTTTCGATTGAGATAAAGCAATTTATTTTTATGAAAATAATAATTCGCTATTTAACCCGTAACATGCCATCCTAAAAAATCACGTTCCCTGCCATGATGGCATCTCAGTTTCACTGTTTATTGACAGTATTTAAACCTATGTTAGAAGCTTAAAAATAATTTTAAAAGTGTATATATGCTAGAATACCTAAAATGATAAATATATATTGACAATATTAACCCTTCCCTTACTATGCAAAAAACGCACAAGCTCCTGAGCTGTGTATCCGTTACATATCAGGTAAACAGGAGTGAACCATGACAATTATATGTAGTACTGCTGTAGGAGTGTTATATAATTGTCATGATTCACTACCGTTTACCTGATGTTTAACGGATACACAGCTCAGGAGCTTGTGATTTTTTTGCATAGTTAGGGTAAGGTTAAGAGAAATATTGAATGATTTAATGGCTGAACTATTAAGGATTGCATCATGAGCATGGAGGTGATAAGCACGCTATTGACTCTTTGGTTATTATATACAGTAAACTATTAGTGGAATCATGTAATAAGGATTGTCTTTATCAACCACAATGTTTTTAACTGGATTTTATCAATTAAATGAATGTTTGAAAATAAATCACTTTTTTCTTATGAATATATGTTGCTGTAGGATGTTTCATTCACCCCCAAAAGGGACATAATGTTAATTTGTCAATGGAATGGTATTAAAAATTACACATTTACTGAATGAAAATATTACAAAAAAACTATAATGTTTTGAAAAAATATGTTTTAGAAAGGTAATCGTAAATCGACCTTCAAGACTTCTTTTTTTTAATAAAAAAATGGTGCTTATTTATACAGACGTTAAATATTATTAGTCAGTAATCATATTTATATCAACACTAGGGCATCCAATCCCGGATATTGCAATCCCGGGATTTCGGATTGACAATTTTTAAAATTCCGGGAACCCTGAATTGAACACTCATCATAAAATCGTGTATAAATCGGGATTGAAAATTTTTTCCTCGGCGATTTTGAAATCCTGGAATTTTTCAAAAAAAATAATGTCGATTTCAAAAATCTAAAAATTTACGGAATTTCGAAAATGAAAAGACCCGAGACATTTTTTTTCGGCTCTTATCAGAACTTTCGAATCGAAAAACCCAGGATTTTTCCCCTTTTTTGGCAAGTGAACCTTTTTATTCTCAGTTCCGAATTCCCGGGATAATTGCAACCACAATCCCGGAATTGGAGGCCCTAATCAACACATGCTCAACTAGGTTGATGTAAATTTTTTAATCTTGTTTTTTTTATAAAAAGAGTCCAAATGAAGGTCGCACAATTAAAATGGAAACATAATACACTTAAAAAAATCAGTAGGTATACCATATAATTTTTTTTGACCTCTATTTTAATGCAAATAGCTTCAATGTAGTAAATTTTTGATTGATTTGGCGGATATATTGTGTTAATTCATTTGCAAAATGTATTTTTAGAAACATTTTAGTGGCCTCGTTTTTGTTATTATTTTTGCCACGTGTTTCGTTTTTTTCAATATATCCTGATTGACTGTATAGATAAATATACCGCAACCCCAGTTAAACTGTGATAAATAAAAAAATGGCATTCTGAGATAATTAAATTTCAAGATTGATTTTTTTTATTAAAATCTCAACGCTTTGATTGCTTGCCAAGTTGCCTTAGTCTTAGAACCATTGTTTTAACTAACTATTTATTTTTGTTGGCTCAAAAGTTGTTATGTGTTTTTTTTTTTACCATGTCCGCTCCCAATGTGGAGCATATGGACTCCTAATGGAGTTTATCTAAACAGAAGTGTTTCTACGAGAACTGCTTGTTACTCAGTTGCCCAACCTCTCTTTTTTCCAAAGAGAGTAGAAGTAGAAGGAAAGGGGTAGGACAGGACTAGTGGTTAGCTAATCGCTCTCGGTACGCCCCGTTCATAGGATAGGATGGGTGGGAGGGGGGGATTCAAGACATCACATACATCCATGCCTTCGAATAGAAATTCATAAATCGATTGAAAAATGTTTACGAATAATAATTAACTTCAAAACACAATTTTGACTTTCAATAGCTTTTTAATATGAAATATAGTAGTTGATATAAATAATTATAAAGGTATGCCATTGAACAGTATTGGTTGATGAACTGGGTTTTTTAATTAAAGCAGAATGAAAAATAAGCACTTTTAATAACACTTTCAAATCCGCGCCCGCCTCGTTGGCGTCCTTTGAGCACCGAACGTTACGGTCCGGCAACGCCAACGTGGCGTCTTTAGATATGTACAGCTTTACTGTAAAACATAAATATGAAATAAAATGTTTGTTTTCAAGATTTATCGTTGGATGGTTGAGCAACATGTTTGCGATGGAAAATCATGATAGAAAAAGTTTTTTTTTACAAAGATAATAATTACTTAAAACGTTTATTTTATTCTTAGTTACGAGCACATTCTTCCTCTGTTCTTTATATTTGAATATTTTATTATCATGTTCAATTAATTAATTATATGTTGAAATTTTATAATAATAAATTGTTTCTTTTATAAGATATAGATCAAATTGAAAGAAAATACTAACATGTAATATGTACATAATTTACGAAAATTCACAATTATATACTTTAACTTTATATAACGCAGGCCAGAAGTAGACAAGTGATTTATAAGTGACACTCTTTGATGAATTGATATGTATTAAACTATTTCCAAAAATTTCATTGAAATAAATATATTCACAAGTTCAAAAAATCACTTTCAATTTTGCAATACACATTTGTTGATTTTCATTCAAAATCGCCAGAATTTGGCGTCGGTATTTTGCGAAAATGCGTGGAACATATTGTGTTAATTAAGACCAAATTGTCAATGAATGACTTCTTGCAACAAATCGACGATGTATACAAAAAAACGAGTGTCAACAAAGTTTCCTAACCTAATACCAACATATATCTTAACCGTTCCGTAAAACATTGGTTCTCATCAGTTCTCGTTTCACTAAGTTATGTTGAGATGCTTATGTTGAATTGGTATGATTCACATACAAAGTAGAATGAAGTATTAAAACTATTAATTGAAAGGTTCAATAAAATAACGCAAAACTAGCATCATATTGATAGAAAGTAAATTTCAATGAAAATAACTTTTGAAGTATTCCAATAAAACTAAAAACAATACAATTAACATTTTATAAGACAGTGATGTTCTGTTTCCTGGTTGTTAATCGCTGATTAAGTCCACTGATTCTCAACTATTACAAATTGAATGCAATTATATTCTTGACTAAGTCTTGATGTCCACACACGTAGTTTTCATATTAAGGAAATGACACCAAAAATAAATGTTGACATAAATTTGCAAAAACATAGATGAATTCTCGTTCTCTGTGCAATAGTTTGTGTAATCGCAGAGGTAAATTTATATCATCAAATTACTTTAAATTTCGCCATATAATTAGCAAAATTATTAAATTCATTTAACAATGATACAAATTGCTCTTTTATAAAGTAGAAGTGGAAATATTATAAATCAATTATTTATTTAAAAAAACTACTCTTTGTCTAAAAAATAAAGTTCAAGTTATTTTACCATTGTCATTGATTGATAATGTATTTTTGTTCGTCTAAATCAGTGCTCCGCAACCTTTTATCTTCCACGGCACACCAACGTTCTTCAAAATTTAGCGGCACATCACGAGTAAAAATATGCTAATATACAGAAATTATGATACATACCACAAAATAACCATATGGATATTTTATTACCATGTCCACTACCAATGTAGAGCACATGTACTCATAATGAAGTATATATAATACCCGTAAGCTTAAATTAAAAAAACATTTAATGAATACAACGAATTGTTAATTTTACTACCCTGGTTATCATAAGCTCATTATTAGCTGTTCCAAATGTTAAAAACGGTCAAAACACTTATATTTAAGATGTGGGTACATGCTTAGACAAATTTGTAATGATATTTATAAAGAAATAATTTAATTTTAAAATATAAAACTGAATTTTCGCAAGGTGCGCGAAAAATTCTTGCGCAGACTGTAAATATAACCAATCTTTCGACCAAAAAATAATTATTTCTGCTTCTCTATGATAGTGTCTTCAGAAATATTTTGTAGTATCGACCAAACTATTTGTATTTTTTCGTTTATAAGAGATTCGCGCCGCGGCACACCCAGCATCGCCTCGCGGCACACCGGTTGCGGAGCACTGGTCTTAATGTCTGCAACGTCTGTAGTCGACTGGCTAACACTTTTTCTATTACTATTACGGTGTCTATAAGCTCGAATCTCCGATTTAAAATGTATTTTTTTTGTATACAGTTATAAATTTGTATGGAAATATAAATTGATATTGGAAACTACTAAGCCAAATCCATGTCAGGTACTTAGAAATCAATCGTTTCGTTGTAACGATAATGGAATGCGACCGTGCAATTGGGGGATTTGCGGCTAATATTTCAAGCCAGCGCGTTATTCGGGGTAGTGTAATTGGAGGTTCTACCGTACAAAGGCAATAAAAATGAATACAATACACATAAATACAAGTGTTTTCTTTAATAAATGCAAAACACTACTTGTATTGCCTTTTGTTTCAGTCAATACAATATAAGACATTCATTAACTAATTAATTTTTCAAAATACGATTAATACATTCAACACAGATTAAAATACGTACGTTTTTGTATTTAAATATGTTCACATGATACTTAATTAATGATTTTCTATACACAATGCATGTGAATATTGAATGATGAATTTTTATGAATTATATGTTTGTAGTAAGAACGAATGTACGTAGATCTGAGAGACAAAGTTTTTCTTTTCAGCATTTCCTTGTATTATATTGAAACAAAAAACATAATGTCTTTATAATTATTTTTTTATGACACATACCTTAGTATACCGTAAATGTTTAAACATGGAATAGTAAAATAAATGTGTTTCATTTCGAATTATGCCTTTTCCATTTAAAATTTATTATTATAAATTTGGATGGACTGTTTTAGACTCTATTTTAAGCAGTATATTTTTAAGAACTTATGCTGTCAGTTTTTGCCATGAATTTTGTGGCATGAAATAATTGCGCCCTCTACGGTTAGTTCTAATATTTTTTGCAACTTTCTTGACGAATTTATTGTAGATATCAGCAGAAAAAAGCTCGAAAAAGTGTTGGACATCGCAAGCATTCACATTTCACCATATCCAGGAAGTGCGTGAGCTTGTTCAACACACAAACCATACTCTTTAATAAGTCTTTTCAAAATTAAAATTCAATTAAATTTGGTGGACGTCATAAACGAGAGTGTCGTCACTATTATTTTGGCAGACTGCAATATATATTTTATGAATATCTATATAAAATTGACAACAATACAGCTGCTCCAAAAAGGTTTTAAAAATTACTATGACGTACAGATGAGTACAATTAAATTAATTTACAAAAAAAATAGCCAATAGCTTAATTAAATTTTTAATTGTTTTTAACCTTTAACTTCTTAACGGGGTAATAAAATATTACGTAAAGAACTGTGAGTCCCGAAATCCCGGGATCACAAAAATGCTCCATTGAATGACCTAATCACTATAAATAATACATTCATATTTATATTGAATTGCTTGAACAAATTATCTTTTATTGTATACATGCTATAAAATAATTATTTACTGTGATTATTCATGGTAATTTCAATGCCAGGTTGGCTATTAATGTTATATTACTAAATTAATATGCACTGTAGTAATTAAATGTAATTATTCGAAAGGTTCTACAAATAATCTTTGCCTATTGTTGCTACTCATAAGATGCTAGTTTCTTTAGCAGTCGAGCTGGATGCAGGATGCGAAGATGCAGGTAAACTAGGAAGAGACCAGATGATTTAAAAAAGCACATAATTGACATTCTCGATAGTATTAATGTGAATTAATTGAATGAATCGGTAAATAGTATATTTATAAAATAACCTTATTCTTATATAATCAGTGCCGGCGCGAGGTTATTTGAAGCCCTAGGAAACGGCTATTGGCGCGCCCCCTTTGTAACACATCGTCTCATTTTTTTCGAAATAATGAAAAAAAACAATTCGGGATCACTATGTATTTTTTTTATATAAAGCCATGTGCGCTCCCAATATGGAGCATATAGCCTCCCAATGGAGATATCCTAACAAAAGTTTTTCTACGTGAAATGTTTCTTACTCAGTCGCTCAACCACTCTTTATCGAATCATATAGAATACGATACATAATTACAACGAGCAAATACAACCATCAAAATAAAGTATAACTTACTATTACTTATTATTATTAGAGTATATAAAAATAATTTTAATACTGCATTTACGCGCCCCCTAATGGTTTGCGCCCTAGGCGGTTGCCTATTTTGCCTGCATGGTGGCGCCGGCCCTGTATATAATTGTTGTATAAGTTAGAAAAATTAAAATTCGCATTCGCACCAAAGCTGCCAATGCGAGAAATAATTTAAAATTAAATCAATATTTTTTTTTATCCCAGTTATACCTGTTATCAAAGTAATCCCGGTTACCCCAGTTATCCCGATTATCTCTGTTATTCCTGTTGTCCATGTTGAACGAAAGGTAATCTTTTCTATTATTCAGAACAGGTCTCAGGCGATGACATAAACATTGATAAATGCCGTATGAATCTCCCCAACATAAATAAACATATTTTTTCAAATATCTTAAATAAAAATTTGAATCGTTCAAATTATGTAGATTCTCACAGATTTTGTCACCAAGGACCCGGGTTTCGCCTTTCGGCATCAACAGGCGCTCAAGTGCACGGATGAACTTGAACTGACACTTAGTAAAAGAATGTTTCGTGTTTATATAAGATATAAATGTATCATTGAATTTAAAGCCGTTGCTGGCGAAAAGGATAAGCTCATGGGAATGCCCACAGATTTAAATGGTGAGTAGTAGGGATTCTGTGTCGAGACGTCCCCGGACAAAAGTCCCGGGACTTTTAAGCTTTTTTGCTGTCGTAAGTCCCGGGACTTTTTTGTTGAATGTCCCGGGACTTAAGACAGCCAAATTTTACATTTTAATTTTGAAAAAACCATTCTAACAAAATAAAATTGGATGCAAGCAATCGCTAATGTGACCTAAAAAGTTAATTTTGATTTAAAATAAATTTACATTGGTGTCTATCCTTGAGATCAGTTTTGAAAAAAATGCATTATATTCAGGCTAAGGATTAAAGGCCGGGGTTTTAACAAAATTAAGTATGCATATATAAAAGGCACCTTATGAAAGAAACAGCTGTTTAGGTTTATAATTGTAGAAGTTTCAAATAACATTTATTTATATATTGTAATACGAAACAACTATTTTCAATGGGTAGAGACATGCAGAAATACAAAAAAAACTTAGACACGTGCTCGCTTAACTCAATAGTTCAACAATTTGAAGCTTGGGATTCACAGAATTCCAAGAAATAATGAAGCCGATAGTTATTTCTAGATAATTATGTTATAAATCAAGGCGGATTATAAATGTTTTATTATCAACAGTTCAGCTGGGACTAATTGTTTTTCGAAAAGAATACAAGAAAGATCAATGTTTTGGAAAAACAATGTTGCAACAACGCTTATTACAAAAATAAGAAATCGGCTCTCTGATTCGTCATTAAATTCATTATTATTTTTAAAATCATATTTTGATAAGCAAAAATAAAATATTAACTTTTGTGTAAATAATACATACTATGTATGATTTGAGGTTCTGATTTTATTATTCAATTAATTTAATATTTTCATTATTAATAAATAAATGTGTTCAAAAGATGTATTTATTTTAATTAACGCATACTTTCGGCGGCCTTTTAAAGTACGTACGAAAAAAAATATACGTTTAACTGCGTAAAAAACGCTCAAAAAAATTAGTTTAATTGAAACAAAATATTAAAAAACGTTTAGGAGAAAGATATCTCCATTTATGTTATTAAAAATTTGTTTAAATCAATTTATATTCGTATAAAAAATATAACTGTAGTAAAAACAAATTACAAAATATTATTAAATGTTTATACCTGATGTTGTTTTATTTACAAATGTTTTTCACTATTTTTCAGCTGTATTGTGATTTGTGAAGTAACGGTCATAATTTTACCCAATTCATTGTTATTTTTTCAATACATGTATCGTTATCATCACTTTTTAGTACATACATACAAATATTTAATTTTAATGAATTTATAATTTTATTGAAGGGGAAATAAAAGTCCCAAGTCCCGGGAAGTCCCGGGACTTTGACTTTATCACGTCTCGAGTCCCGGGACTTTGAAAAACCCGAGACTTCAGAATCCCTAGTGAGTAGTTATAAGAATTATATTTATGTGTTTGTCGGAAAAGCTTTCATGATTATATTTATTTATATAGGGTATAGGAGTGTCTTAAATAAAATTAGCACACAAAGATGATAGGGCGAAGACCTAAATATCGTGTGATTATTTAGTAAAAAAAACCAGCTAAAATTCAATCAAATTTTAATTAACACTTTTTTTCAAGCTGTATTTTATGGTTTGGGAAACCCTGATTTAGACAATTTAATAGTTAAATCCATCGTTGCTTAGCCGTCACTCTGTTGCCTAGTGACATATAGTAGTAGAAAAATGTTGTGTTGACATAAAACAAAAAAATGCAGTTATAGTACAATTTTTGCCCTCACTGCACGCAATGTCATTTTTTCTAAGATACATTATCATTATTAAGTGTTTCATTATCGAACAGGCAAGCAGCTAAGTATTATCATTTTACCTAATCAAACCTGTTTAGCATCAGGAATTCAAATATGTCGTTTATTTGCAACGTGTTCTTTTTATTATACTATTTTAATTTATGTTATGTACATAAAGATACAATAAGGAGTAAACATACAATTGAAAGTTAATTTTTATTTTTTACTGACAATCCAATTACTTGGGGAAAAGATATAGTAAGTAAAAATTAAAACTAAAAACTTTTTTTTTAATTAAAAAAAAAAAAACTTACTCAGTTTTTATTAAATCCAAGACTGAAGATTCATTGAAGGTTCGATTCTGATTCTGAATCCGATTTTTTTTCACCCTTGAAATGGTCTTAATTTTTTTCAATCATTTCTTTTTCTTATATGTAATACAGTTATTATTATTTATCCAATTAATATGTCAAAGAATGATAATTTTTTTATATATGTATGTTGGTTATTTACACTGTACATATGTACGAGTTGTGAATTCCTCATATCAGTACAGTAAAACCCCCATTCACACTAAAGTCGGAACAGTGTAATTGGGGGTGTGAATCTCATAAAAAATACGGATTTGGTTTTTCCGCAAAAAATGTAAAACTAAAATTTCCATAAGTTTTGCCAAAAAATAATATTGACGTTTTAAATATTTAGTTACCAAGTGATAAATGCAAAGCGCGCCAAAATCCCACACTTAGACAGTTGCCCGCTATACGTGTATAGCCTGGCACGTGTTAAATACACAGACGCTAGCCAACATTTGACTATATGCCCGGCACAGACGACCGTCTAGTAGTAACGAGAATGGAATGCGACCGTGCAATTGTGGGATTTGTGGCGAATATTTTAAGCCAGCGCGTAATTCGGGGTAGTGTAATTGGGGGTTCCACTGTACTTCATCTCATTATCTTGATAAAGATTTGAAAAATTCTTCCATGTATTTTCGTGACATCACGAAATACTATATTAATTTATTAATTGTCCAATCTGTCATAAAAGTTTGAGAGACTGAGGTATCCTTCAGTTCATTACCAGCAAGAGAGTAGGGATAGGAAATATAGGAAGTGTACTTAGCTAATCTTTCTTGCTACGATCATTCATAGATATTTCAAACATCCATGTCTTCGAGCAGGAATCGATAGAGAAAATGCTGTTTGTACCTTTAGGTCCGTCACAAAAGCCAACTACGTTCATCAGTGTACGACGGACCCGATAATAATAGCAAGCTTTAAACTGGGGTGCTGTCGTCCACAATTAGGTGACGTGAGTTTATTATGCCTAATGTGCATATGCATAAGGAACATTCGTCAACAAATCATGGATGAGTTCGCCCCAGTGTAAAGCATGCCAATGTCTACTAAATTAAATACCATTGTAAATGGAATGCACTGGCCATCAGTGGCGGTTCTACGTACTGAGCTAGGTGGGCTTAGCCTGACCTGCATTTTGCATGTTAATTAATGTATAAGGTGAAGTGGAAACATGCACAATTTTGTAGATAGTATAACAATGCTAATTTTTTCTTTAGCCCACTCAAGATTTTAGGTCACGAACCACCACTGCTGGCCATCTAAAAAACTATGCTGACAGTCAGCATCCAAATATTGAACTATTTTTGGAAATAAAGGTGAATACCACCTGCATTGGATTAAATGTTCACTGACTCTTATTGTCGAGACATCTGTACATTATTTGTGATAGTATTTGCTGCCAAAAAAATCATTTTTATGTTTATTTTAATTTTCATAATAAAATTTTGATATTGAAGATTTTTTTTATATTGAATGATTCATTTGAATCGTGTTTTTTGAATTTTGAATAAAAAGTCAGAATTGCGTATGCACGACATCTGCCAATCGGCAAAGTAATAATTTTAAATTTTCTTTCCAAAGAATTTTGTAACAGGTAAAAAGTTCAAAGCATGAAACATAGATGTCTATATATTATCTTTTTTTAATTACTTTTTGGTTCCTGTAGTCATTTTTAGTTAAAATTAATCAACTAATATTGTTATTACAATTGAACTCACTAGTTAAAAAGATGTATTATACCAATAAGGTTAAATCAATAAGACAAAATATAGATGGATTATTAATGAAGATTATTTTTCAATAGGAATATAATTTGGTAACAGCTTGATATCATATCAGTTTCTTAAAATACGAACATATTTATTTTACATTGATTACAAAGTAAAAGTTTTCACCGTAATATTAGCAGGAGATATTTTAACTTAATTGCTGACAGATAAATAAAACTGGGGACGATTAAAAGAAATAAATGTAAGTTAGTTCATACAAAAATTGTTGCAACATTAGTAAGTTCAGTTATGGACGATTTATTTAGATGTTTAGAATGAAATTTATTATCTATAGATGCAAAGTGTTTCTTAAGACAAAATAAGCAATAGACAAATTAAGAAAGAACTGTAAGAAGGAATATTTAACTTATGTCAGTCACATTTCGATGATTTATGTAATAAAATTAAATTTGGATGTCGATCGTCCACTTCATTAATCAAACAACTTGGAAAAATAAAAATAGGATTGATATAATATTCAGAATTTTAGTACACATACAGGGTGGGCTTGTGACGTGTGCAAAGAGTGTGGCGCACACAGGAGCCCGTGTGACGTACACAAGCTCATAGGCGCCGTGCTAAGATTTTAGTACTCACAGGCGTAGAAATCCTCGAGCTGGCCCTGCACACATATTCCTTTGGCTAATGTCCCAAAAAATTAAATATATATTTCATGCTTTATTTTACCTAATAAGAAAACGCTGCCAAAAAAAATACAAATAATATGGTCATGTTCTTTGTTTAGGATGAAAGATGGCATGGATGGAAACGTCTTTGAATTCTTTCTTATTTTATTCTCAAAGAAATTTAGCTCAAAACTATTCTAATGGTGTGTTATAATTGAAAGCGATAGCCCAAAACTTTTCCCGAAAACTTGAAATTTTTAAAATACGAGTTTGTAGAAAATTACTGACAATATGGAGTTTAATGTGGGGATAACTAGATCACCTAAAGATGTGTTTAAATCATGAAGTTTATTATTTCCATGACAAGGATTAATCTAAATGCAATTATTTTCAGCAATCCTTATTGAAATTCTTTATCGAAAAGAAAAAAAAAAATCCGAATTGAATTCTTCTCTGATGAAACGCACATTAAAAAATAATGTTAAAATATGTGAGACATTAAATCCCCCATTCTTATCTCGCGATGAATGTGGCCGACTGGTTGCGTATGTACCCACTACCCTGACCAATTTCCCCCACCGTCGGTCATAAATTAATGCTACAATATTTAACCCAATTTTGTCGATTTTCTACGCTCTGCCTTAGAGTAACGTCTTTTGCTTTCAAAACTAATTGATTAACGACCCCTGGATGTGGTTGACTCCGCGCAAAAGTTGCAAAAGCACACAGCGTATGCTGGAAACAAAATTACTGATATCGAACATATTTTCGGCTATCTCTTTACATTATGCAAAAACTAATATTATATAAATGCAAAGCGGAGAAGTTTGTACCTGGTTTGAGAATGTGCCGACTGGTTGTGCCCGAGAAGGTTAATAATATAACTTGTACAAAAAAATATTTAAACTTCTTTATTTGAAAACGTTTATATTTCGCTACCCTAAAGCAACAGTGGGATAAATCGAAAATATTAGTTTCGAGATAATTAAACTTCAAGGTTTTTGTTGTACTTTTTAAATAGCAAATAATGTTTACCTTCCAGCAATCAGTTGCCTTGCTTATCTCAAAATAGTATTTTATCACATAATCTTACTGTTGCTATATCGACTCTGGAAAGGAAAAAGGACGTAACCCACACATATCAAATTTTACAGGAGACATAAAAAACGTCTTTTGATGATTATAGGCTAAAAGCAAATTATGAAATATACACAACCCTGAAGTCCACGGCGACTGATAAACTGGTTTTTATTGACTGTTAAATTGTTCAAGAAAAACCTTTTTTTAGGTCCTTTTTCCTGGTTGCAATTTTCACAAGCCTTTCTTTTATCAAACTTAAAAGCTAAATTTAGATACTAATTTGGCATTTGCAGCTTCTATCCTTTTGATAGAACGTGTGTCGAGTTGTATACATTGTGATTATCGAAAAAAGCTGTTTAGGAAAAACTGAGGGTTACTTCTCTTTTCCTTTCCACATTCGATATAGTAGTGACTTATACGTTAAAACTACTAAAGTGAGACTTCTGCAATTACTGAGAGTGTCGAAATTCGTTATAAATTTGAGACAATAATAGAAACTAGCTGTAAGCCCGTTGATTTTTGTTGCATTTTTAAGTAGTCAGAAAATTACAAACCTATTTATTGAATAAGCCAGAGATTCTAAAAATAAAATAAATATATCGGGGCATATATCGACAGCCCTGCCCTGTAGTATTTAAATTGTAAATTATTAAATCTTTGGAATAATGTTCAAGTTTGCTAACAATCATTTTTCATAGTAGCATAAATCGATCTCGGCGCATATATCGACAGCCCTGCAGTTTTTAAATTGTAAATTATAAAATTTTTGGAATAATGTTCAAAGTTGCTAACAATCATTTTTCGTAGTATATATTTTATTTAACTAATTTTCAAGTACGCTAACAAAAATATTTCGTAGAAAAAGAAAAAGACCCGAGGACATCAGTACGCACACATTTGTGAATTGTTAAATGTGATTTGTGAAAAGTGATTATTTTATCGACTATTAATATATAGATTTTGGAATTTTTAGAATAATCTAATATTCTAATTTTTAGAATAATTTAATATCTACTTTTTTTCACTTCAATGGAATGTGAGAAAAAAGTCGGAAAATAAATGGGCAAAGAATAAAATTATATTTATATAAAAAATGCAATTTTCACATGCAAAATATTATAAATTAATTGGACATTTTATCAAAACAAAATTATCAAAATTTTGACTTATTCTCCAAATAGAACTTGTTTTTTAGAATATATATATATAATGATTTTTACTGACGTTATTTTATAACTCATACTGAAACTATGCTTTCGCCAACAACTAACTATACCACGTATGTACCTAGATTAAAAACAAATCTTGAAATAATTGCGTCTTATATTTATTTTTTGAAAAACATATTTCGCTAGTCAATCGGATTTTGTTATTTTGGTAGCATTTATTTTCATACGATCAAGATGTACTGTGATTTAAAAAGAAAATTTTCAAAAAAAAAAAATGTTATAAACCCAAAAAGAAGCGCTCTAGGCTAGATTTGAACCAAGTTCCTACAGATTACCAGCCGAGCGGCTTACCGCTAGGGTACAGAGGAATAAAGAAATGTTCGTAAAATAAAATATATATAATATGCAAGGTTCCAATTTCAAACGAAATTTAATATATAGTTTCTATTTTTATCGCTGCCGATAATTGTGACGTTAGCTCTCATTGTTTGACATATCGTTCCATTTTCAAATTTTTATTTTAAATACACTATTTTTATCGCCTTGATATTTATGACGTTAGCTCAGTTGATAGAGAGCTCGACTGGTAATCCAGAGTTCTGTGTTCGATCCACGGTCGCGGCGTTTTTTTGTATGAAATTTTTTCAGCGATTTGATTTGTTTCGTCAAATAATAAACAGTGTATTGGGAAAATATGTCTTTAGTATGAATAAAAAAAATAATTAATGGCGACAGCGGGGCAGGATTTGGGGGGGGGGGGAGGAGGACCGTCTTTCTTGACGTCATCGAAAAGGCGAAATCGCGACCATATACAAACGAAAAAAGAGTATGTCTTTAGTATGAAAATAAAAAAATGGTGACAGCAGCGGGGCTGGGGCGGCGGAGGGGAGGGGAAATCGGGGACAATTTACAGACGGACGGACGGACGGACGGACGGACGGACATTATCGACTATTAATATATAGACTAGCTGTAAGCCCGTTGACCTCAACGGAGAGATTTTTGTTGCATTTTTAAGTAGTCAGAAAAGTTACTGGCGTGAAAAATAAATTACTAACCTATTTATTGAATAATCCAGAAATTCTGATAGTAAAAGAAATATCTCGGGGCGTATATCGACAGCCCTGCCCTGCAGTATTTAAATTGTAAATTATTTATTTTTGGAATAATGTTCTAGTTTGCTAACAACTATTTTTCGTAATAGCAGAAATTTTGTAAATTATTTAATTTTTGGAATAATGTTTATGTTTGCTAACAACCATTTTTCTTAGAAGCAGAAATTTCGTTAATTATTTTATTTTTGGTATAATTTTTAAGTTTGCTAACAATTATTTTTCATAGTAGCAAAAATAGTCCTTGTAAATTACTTAATTTTTGGAATAATGTTTAAGTTTGCTAACAATTATTTTTTCTATTAGCAGAAATAGACCTCGTAAATTATTTAATTTTTGGAATAATGTTTAAATTTGCTAACAACCATTTTTCATAGTAGCAAAAATAGTCCTTGTAAATTACTTAATTTTTGGAATAATGTTTAAGTTTGCTAACAATTATTTTTCCTATTAGCAGAAATAGACCTCGTAAATTATTTAATATTTGGAATAATGTTTAAGTTTGCTAACAACCATTTTTCTTAGAAGCAGAAATTTCGTTAATTATTTTGTTTTTGGTATAATTTTTAAGTTTGCTAACAATTATTTTTCATAGTAGCAAAAATAGTCCTTGTAAATTATTTAATTTTTGGAATAATGTTTATGTTTGCTAACAACCATTTTTCTTAGAAGCAGAAATTTCGTTAATTATTTTATTTTTGGTATAATTTTTAAGTTTGCTAACAATTATTTTTCATAGTAGCAAAAATAGTCCTTGTAAATTACCTAATTTTTGGAATAATGTTTAAGTTTGCTAACAATTATTTTTTCTATTAGCAGAAATAGACCTCGTAAATTATTTAATTTTTGGAATAATGTTTAAATTTGCTAACAACCATTTTTCATAGTAGCAAAAATAGTCCTTGTAAATTACTTAATTTTTGGAATAATGTTTAAGTTTGCTAACAATTATTTTTCCTATTAGCAGAAATAGACCTCGTAAATTATTTAATATTTGGAATAATGTTTAAGTTTGCTAACAACCATTTTTCTTAGAAGCAGAAATTTCGTTAATTATTTTGTTTTTGGTATAATTTTTAAGTTTGCTAACAATTATTTTTCATAGTAGCAAAAATAGTCCTTGTAAATTACTTAATTTTTGGAATAATGTTTAAGTTTGCTAACAATTATTTTTCCTATTAGCAGAAATAGACCTCGTAAATTATTTAATTTTTGGAATAATGTTTAAGTTTGCTAACAACCATTTTTCATAGTAGCAAAAATAGTCCTTGTAAATTACTTAATTTTTGGAACAATGTTTAAGTTTGCTAACAACCATTTTTCTTAGAAGCAGAAATTTCGTTAGTTATTTTGTTTTTGGTATAATTTTTAAGTTTGCTAACAATTATTTTTCATAGTAGCAAAAATATTCCTTGTAAATTACTTAATTTTTGGAATAATGTTTAAGTTTGCTAACAATTATTTTTCCTATTAGCAGAAATAGACCTCGTAAATTATTTAATATTTGGAATAATGTTTAAGTTTGCTAACAACCATTTTTCTTAGAAGCAGAAATTTCGTTAATTATTTTATTTTTGGTATAATTTTTAAGTTTGCTAACAATTATTTTTCATAGTAGCAAAAATAGTCCTTGTAAATTACTTAATTTTAGGAATAATGTTTAAGTTTGCTAACAACCATTTTTCTTAGAAGCAGAAATTTCGTTAATTATTTTATTTTTGGTATAATTTTTAAGTTTGCTAACAATTATTTTTCATAGTAGCAAAAATAGTCCTTGTAAATTACTTAATTTTTGGAATAATGTTTAAGTTTGCTAACAATTATTTTTTCTATTAGCAGAAATAGACCTCGTAAATTATTTAATTTTTGGAATAATGTTTAAATTTGCTAACAACCATTTTTCATAGTAGCAAAAATAGTCCATGTAAATTACTTAATTTTTGGAACAATGTTTAAGTTTGCTAACAACCATTTTTCTTAGAAGCAGAAATTTCGTTAGTTATTTTGTTTTTGGTATAATTTTTAAGTTTGCTAACAATTATTTTTCATAGTAGCAAAAATATTCCTTGTAAATTACTTAATTTTTGGAATAATGTTTAAGTTTGCTAACAATTATTTTTCCTATTAGCAGAAATAGACCTCGTAAATTATTTAATATTTGGAATAATGTTTAAGTTTGCTAACAACCATTTTTCTTAGAAGCAGAAATTTCGTTAGTTATTTTGTTTTTGGTATAATTTTTAAGTTTGCTAACAATTATTTTTCATAGTAGCAAAAATATTCCTTGTAAATTACTTAATTTTTGGAATAATGTTTAAGTTTGCTAACAATTATTTTTCCTATTAGCAGAAATAGACCTCGTAAATTATTTAATATTTGGAATAATGTTTAAGTTTGCTAACAACCATTTTTCTTAGAAGCAGAAATTTCGTTAATTATTTTATTTTTGGTATAATTTTTAAGTTTGCTAACAATTATTTTTCATAGTAGCAAAAATAGTCCTTGTAAATTACTTAATTTTTGGAATAATGTTTAAGTTTGCTAACAACCATTTTTCTTAGAAGCAGAAATTTCGTTAATTATTTTATTTTTGGTATAATTTTTAAGTTTGCTAACAATTATTTTTCATAGTAGCAAAAATAGTCCTTGTAAATTACTTAATTTTTGGAATAATGTTTAAGTTTGCTAACAATTATTTTTTCTATTAGCAGAAATAGACCTCGTAAATTATTTAATTTTTGGAATAATTTTTAAGTTTGCTAACAATTATTTTTCATAGTAGCAAAAATAGTCCTTGTAAATTACTTAATTTTTGGAATAATGTTTAAGTTTGCTAACAATTATTTTTCCTATTAGCAGAAATAGACCTCGTAAATTATTTAATATTTGGAATAATGTTTAAGTTTGCTAACAACCATTTTTCTTAGAAGCAGAAATTTCGTTAGTTATTTTGTTTTTGGTATAATTTTTAAGTTTGCTAACAATTATTTTTCATAGTAGCAAAAATAGTCCTTGTAAATTACTTAATTTTTGGAATAATGTTTAAGTTTGCTAACAATTATTTTTCCTATTAGCAGAAATAGACCTCGTAAATTATTTAATATTTGGAATAATGTTTAAGTTTGCTAACAACCATTTTTCTTAGAAGCAGAAATTTTGTTAGTTATTTTGTTTTTGGTATAATTTTTAAGTTTGCTAACAATTATTTTTCATAGTAGCAAAAATAGTCCTTGTAAATTACTTAATTTTTGGAATAATGTTTAAGTTTGCTAACAATTATTTTTCCTATTAGCAGAAATAGACCTCGTAAATTATTTAATTTTTGGAATAATGTTTAAGTTTGCTAACAACCATTTTTCTTAGAAGCAGAAATTTCGTTAATTATTTTATTTTTGGTATAATTTTTAAGTTTGCTAACAATTATTTTTCATAGTAGCAAAAATAGTCCTTGTAAATTACTTAATTTTTGGAATAATGTTTAAGTTTGCTAGCAATTATTTTTCCTATTAGCAGAAATAGACCTCGTAAATTATTTAATATTTGGAATAATGTTTAAGTTTGCTAACAACCATTTTTCTTAGAAGCAGAAATTTCGTTAATTATTTTGTTTTTGGTATAATTTTTAAGTTTGCTAACAATTATTTTTCATAGTAGCAAAAATAGTCCTTGTAAATTATTTAATTTTTGGAATAATGTTTATGTTTGCTAACAACCATTTTTCTTAGAAGCAGAAATTTCGTTAATTATTTTATTTTTGGTATAATTTTTAAGTTTGCTAACAATTATTTTTCATAGTAGCAAAAATAGTCCTTGTAAATTACTTAATTTTTGGAATAATGTTTAAGTTTGCTAACAATTATTTTTTCTATTAGCAGAAATAGACCTCGTAAATTATTTAATTTTTGGAATAATGTTTAAATTTGCTAACAACCATTTTTCATAGTAGCAAAAATAGTCCTTGTAAATTACTTAATTTTTGGAATAATGTTTAAGTTTGCTAACAATTATTTTTCCTATTAGCAGAAATAGACCTCGTAAATTATTTAATATTTGGAATAATGTTTAAGTTTGCTAACAACCATTTTTCTTAGAAGCAGAAATTTCGTTAATTATTTTGTTTTTGGTATAATTTTTAAGTTTGCTAACAATTATTTTTCATAGTAGCAAAAATAGTCCTTGTAAATTACTTAATTTTTGGAATAATGTTTAAGTTTGCTAACAATTATTTTTCCTATTAGCAGAAATAGACCTCGCAAATTATTTAATTTTTGGAATAATGTTTAAGTTTGCTAACAACCATTTTTCATAGTAGCAAAAATAGTCCATGTAAATTACTTAATTTTTGGAACAATGTTTAAGTTTGCTAACAACCATTTTTCTTAGAAGCAGAAATTTCGTAAATTATTTTATTTTTGGTATAATTTTTAAGTTTGCTAACAATTATTTTTCATAGTAGCAAAAATAGTCCTTGTAAATTACTTAATTTTTGGAATAATGTTTAAGTTTGCTAACAATTATTTTTCCTATTAGCAGAAATAGACCTCGTAAATTATTTAATTTTTGGAATAATGTTTAAGTTTGCTAACAACCATTTTTCGTATATATATAAATAAATAGTTAATTAAATTATTATATATAATTGAGCAGCCCTATATAGCCGTTCACAACCCTGCAGGTGGAAATCTTGGAATTCAAAATCGTTTAGTGCAAGATTTCACCCACAGATGTCATTATTAGTTCACTTAAAACGCGTTCTTTTTTTTTGCTTTGTATTATTTAAATTATATAAAGTTTTTATATCGCTTTTCTCAAGTGGATTCATAGATCAGTGTGTAAGCCGTCCGAACGTCGCGCATGAAAATTGGGGCATGGTATCGAATCCCACAGCTTGAGAGAATATTTTTTGAAAATTAATTGTTTTTACACATAATAAAATAAAAATGTCATGATTTCAAAAATTCACTCATGACGTCAGAGAAAAATGAAGAAATGAATTAATGACGACAGCGGGGCAGGATGGGGGGGAGGGGGACCGTCTTTCTTGACGTCATCGAATAGGCGAAATCGCGACCATAATATACAAACGAAAAAAGTATCTCTTTAGTATGAATAAAAAAATGTTGACAGCGTGGCTGGGGCGGAGGAGGGGAAGGGGAAATCGGGGACAATTTACAGACAGACGGACAGACAGACGGACGGACGGACGGACGGACATTAACGACTATTAATATATAGATGGCAAAATCAGATAGCAAAAGAAAAGATTTGTTATTTTTAGTATAATTGTTTTCTTTATGAACAAAATGATGTTTAGACCTACATACAGCTACATGAGATTTTCAATTAGAGTCAACCGAAACTTTCTAGATAAAAATGTTATTAATTTTTGTTTGATTATAAAAGTTATGAAAATACAAACAATTAACAGTTCGGAGGGCTCAATAAACTGTTATTTCATGCAGTAAATAATACAATATTTTATGATAAGTAAATGTTCATTAAATTTATTCGTCATTTCATCATTGATGATTAGAATCATCATCGACAGGACTTGTCTTTTATATATGTTAACTACGTTGTCAGAATTGAGATTGTTACTGCGAGCACTGAAACATTATTTGTTGTTTTAATTCAATCAGCCAAGAGTTCTAACTTAAATACGTTTCCAGTATATTGATATTGGCAGTAAGAAACCCATGAGTTCCTGAACTTATATACCCAGCAGAATTGATAATCCAAAATTCCAATTCACAAGCACAAAGGCTATTTACCTTTGAATTGTGACAAGATTTAATACACTTATACATAAAATATACTTAAAAAAAAGAATGACATATTTTACTAAAAATATATATGTATATCAAACATATAATCATGGCTTTCGTCACTTTCTTTGCCTCAATTTTTGTAGAAGGTAATGGATATAAAATACAACATCATTGTTCTCTGTATTGCTTTTCTTTCTAATTCAAAAGAATATTATTTGTTATCCATGTACGCTCACAATGTAGAGCACATGTCCTCCTAATGGAGGTTTCTCAACAAAAGTTTTTCTATGGGAACTGTTTGTTACTAAGTCGCTCAATCTAGAGTAGTAGGGATCGAAATTATAGATTAGATAATCACTCTAGCTACACCCCGGTATTTAAGATTGAAATGGTGGTGGAGAATTTTTAGATATCACAAACATCAATGCCTTCGAACAGAAAATGAAAAATCGATTGATAAATGCTGTTCGTATTGGGATTCAAACCCGTGAGGTTTGACATGAAAGCCAACGAAGTTGACCACTTTGCCATATACTCGACAGATTATACAACCTTTTAATATACAATAATATTAAGATCCGAAAATCATACTCTTGGACACGAAACATTATTATATTAGTGAGAAATTAAATAAAATAATATCAGAAAAGTGCTGCATAGTGAAGTATATAAAAATATAACAACGTAACTTTTTATTTGATTTAATTAAATATTATGTAAATTTTGATATATTACGCAAGAAAATGTAAAATAATTATCATACAACACTTTTAGGGTGTTCACTGTCAATACTTGGCGAAAAGGCATTATATTAATATAAACACCATATTCTTTTGTACTTTATTCCACTTTATTTAAAAGGCCGGGACCGGTTTCGCTCATTGCGACCATTGTCAACTGATAAGAAATATATATAAACAGTGATATTTATACAAAAAAGAATTTACAAACTACAGTATAAGTGTGAATCGTTCAAATTAAAAGTTCATCCATGCACTTGAACGCCTGAAGATGCCGAAAGGCGAAACCCGGGTCGTTAGTGACAAAATATGTGAGAATGTAAATAGTTTGAACGATTCAAATTTAATATTGAAATTCCACCAAGCACCTTCAGTCGAAATCTTAAATTATACGGTATAAGTGACTCTATAATTACACAAAATTAAAATCCTTAACACCTCTAACATATAATTAAAAAATCATCAAAGTAAAATAAATTTAAGTGGTGACTGATGGTAATTACAAACATAATTAAAATTTGGGAAAAGTTTAACAAAGTCATATAAAATGCTTGTAGGAATGCAACGAAACCGGCCCTGACCTTTTAAATAAAGTGGAATTAAGTACAAAGAAGTATGGTGTTTTTATTAATATCATACAATACGGTAAAAGGTAGTAATGCTCTCTATGTCTATCTATTTTTCTCCTTTTCTAGTGAAAGAACGGGCAGCTCTTAGCCCAAAATGAAATAGTTTTCTGGGAAACTTCTACGCTCATATACAGACCAGAGTGGCGTTGTGCAAAAAGCTTTAAGGGTTAAAAAAATCAACCTCAAAAGGGTTAAGAAGGATACTCACGAATTTTTCATTAAGCTCATTTTTGATACAGATCTCAATGGTATGCTAAAAGTATTTTATCTTAAATAAAAACCTACGCAATGGTTTATGGTTGATATACCAAGTATCACGACAATGAAATAAATACAATTATGTGTACAATCTCTGAGAAACATATTAACAAAAACAATCTTTTACAGAACGTGTGTACTTAGTACTTTCGATGGTTTCGGCGGTAACTTTGTGGAAGTTCATTTTAATATAAAATTAAAAATATCTTTATTCCACGTATTGTGCTACTAACTGTGACACGTGTTTCGCCTCTTTCAGAGGCATCCTCAGACTTACTATCGCAAAATTTGCTTAAGTAATGAAACAAGATTGATTCTAACATTTAAATTATGAAATTACAAAATGGAGTTTGGGTTTTTTTTCCTTTTTAGGGAAGCAAGGAGGGGGTGATATAATCGAAATAAAGCAAACAAATAATGATACTAATGAGCTGCAATCAATCAGATTGGGATTTTTCCCTTTTAAAGGGAGCAAGGAGGGGGTTATAGAATCGAAACAAAGCAAACAAATATAATCATACTACTAATGACGTTAAACATTACAAATTATTAAACTAATGAGCTGCAATCAATCAGATAGGTTGGTGATTACTCTATTAATTGGAAACAATGTAAGCAATGGTGAGCAACCCGTCCTTTTAAGAATATTATTTAATAATATTTCTTTTTTGTTGTTTTTTTGTGTACTTAATTTCATTTGAAAAACTAAGCGAGCTGATTTACTATTATTTTAAGTGAAAAAGACTAACTTACAATTTATTAAATTTAAAGACAATACAAACGTTACCACTTGGCTACGGCTGTCAGCGGCTTAACATACACTTGAAGTTCAATAGCCAGTTTTTACTTTTTTATTTTTATTACTGTATACAATAACTAAATATTTTCTTCGGCTAAGTAATGATAGTAATAAAGTGGTCGAGTGGTCTACGTCGTTGGCTACCGCTACGGAGGGCACGGGTTCGTATCCCAGTACGGGAAGTTTTATAAATTGATTTTTCAATCGATTTATGAATTTATGTTCAAAGGCATGGAAGTATGTGATGTCTTGAATTCCCCCTTCCCACCCATCATATCCTATGAACGGGGCGTATCGAGAGCGATTACCTAACCACTAGTCCTGTCCTAGCTCTCTCCTTCTATTCCTACTCGCTTAGAAAAAGAGAGGTTGAGCAACTGAGTAACATGCCGTTCTCGTAGAAACATTTCTGTTGAGATAAACTCCATTAGGAGTCCATATGCTTCATATTGGGAGCGGACATGGCAAAAAAAATGATGTTAATTCTCATGTATTTGGATTTCTCTACAAACGTCGCTTAATATATAAATAATTATTTAAAGTTAAATTAACACCAAATTTATACCAATTTAATTATTTTTTTCGCAGAGCAGCATAAAACAAAATTAATTATGTTAATTAATCATTTTATTTAACGCAACCTTAACACGCACGTATGAGTTTATGTACATGATGTATTATCTATCACACATATATTATATTAGTATGTAATTAAAAACTTTTTATATGTAACTATAAAAATGGTGTGACACAAAAATAGTTATCAACTGTGTACAAGTAAAAACTTTACCACTTTGTACCTTGTTACAAATTGAAGTGTCTAAAGATGACGCTATATTCTAGATTCTTTATAATTTATAGATTGCAAAGTAAAAGTTAAAACGTAGCTGTATTATTTTTATATTATTTCTTGGAAGAAATAATAAAGAAAGTTAAAAATACTGGACAAAAGAAAACTTTTAAATGAACAGATTTATCACATGACAATTTTAACTAATTAAAACTGTCCATCGAAGAAAGATATAGAGAAAAGTTTGTCTTGAAATTTAAGAAATCCTTTTTGTTCGTTTTTCATAGTTTTTAGTTCGGTTATTATCAGTGACAAAATTAGTGACATATTATGGATATTTTTACATAATAATATAAAATGAAGGTGCGATAAAACAGTGCATAACCGAATATGTTGATAAGTCAAAATTTATTAAAGCAATTATTTAATGTTATTCATTGTGTTTTTTATGTATTGATATAGTGCTAGAAAAGTGTTTGAAATTTCGATGTATTATTTTTTGAATTAGTGACATTGTATACCACGAGTGGAGAACCTTTTCTTCTCCAAATCCCGCATTAATTTTTCCGATTCGACATAAGGCCGCAGTAAACATTGACTAGGGAATCTTTGGCCGGAAGCAATTTAGGACTTATATATAAATATCAATGTTTGTATGTCTACCGTTCATGCAATTCAACTTTCAACCGTTGACTGATGATCAAACAGCAATCAGACAATTCAAATTTGACGTTCGGTTGTTTGTATTAAAAAATAAAAAATGGAATATTTCAAATCTGTCAAATCGTGTGGTCTACATTTTGACATTCCGTTCAAATGTGTTTGGTGCATTAGGTGTGATTGATTTTTCGTATTTTATGCGTTGCCACACCGTTCATACGATTGAAATAAAACTTTGACAAACGTTTTGCTTGCACTTCTAGGAAGGTTATAAGCATATTTAAATTAATTTAGAATTTCGACTGAAGGTGCTTGATGGAAATTTATGTTTACGTTAGAACTATTTTCACAATGTACACTTCCATTATAACTTTTATTCTGGCCGAACACGACCCGGGTTTCGCCTCTCGGCATCTTCCGGTGCTATCCAGTGCGCGAATGCACTCGAATAAAATAAAATGTCAGAATAAAAGTTATAATGGAAGTGTAAATTGTGAAAATAGTTCTAACGTATATTTAAATTAACTTTCAGTAGGTCTTATATATAAAAATCAATGTTTGTATGTCTGCCATACCGCTCATGCAACTTGCGCGAAGGTTTTAGGCGTAGTATAATCAAATTACAGCAGGTGTCACGTGTGTCTTACCATAAACAATCGAGAGCAAAAGAAGACATGCACTTCAATAAACACAATTCAAACACAAACACTTTCTTTCTTTGAGTGGCATTGTAACGCTTACCGGCTAGTAAACTATAAAAAAACGCACTGTCAAAAATAAATTATTTCTTTCGAAAAAATGCTAAGGAAAAGGGTAGTGTAATCTTAAAGAATATATTTTTTTCCAGAGTAAGTGGAAAGTCTAAAACGGTCTTGGTGAGGTAAATAAAATATATATATTTTGAGTAATGACCACTGCGTTAACGAGTTTCCCCTTCAGAAGCAAAGCGTATTTTGTGCGTTATTAATGTCTCGACCAAACGTAATCGTTCTTTTATTCCCCTGCTTTATTGCAATCTTAACTAAGTTAACACGAGTGTGGGACCAGGTTTGGAATCTGCGAGGCACTTTTCTAGCTGAGCTTTTAGCGAAAGCTTCTGAAAGATATCGGACACTTGCGTTGTAATATCTATAGTCAGAATTTTACTCTACTTTTCATTTTATATGGCAGCAAGTTGGTTTCCCACCACCACCCGTTGTGTATATGCAGCCAACGTTTAATGGTCGCCTTCCACAACGCTATCGACAGAAAAAAGGAGTCTACCCCTCACATTCATGGCCCGAGCAGAACTGCACAGGACTGATTTCGAATCATGCACTAATGTGCTTAAAATAATAATAATAAAAGTGTGACTAGCTCAGCCACTTAAATCAAGTTGATATTAAGTATCTTGTGTATAGTCCGTATACTGAGAGCTCGTCGATGTAGACGGGTGTAATGACTCTAAAGAGGAATCAAGGTTGTGACGACCCCTTATGTGGCAGAAACCATTTTTTACTACGTTCGCTTCAAATTCAAATGTTTTTTTTTAATTAATATTTTTTGAATATTAAAAACATATTTGACATTACAGCTAATGCCAATGCGCCAAATGTCTTTTAATCGAAAGATCGTATGAGAAAAACTCGATGAGAATTTATTGTAAGTCATTCGAGCTCAATTCGAGGTAAATTGACACTACAGACACCCACGTGTAAGGTCTTAAATTTAAATTGAAAAATCTAAATTTGAAATTGATCTTACCGGGAATCAAGCACAGACCAGCCTGGTTGGTAGAGCAAGTTTTAATCAACAAGACCACAGGAACGAGTTATAACTGTCCAGTCAAATGCATTGGTGAGACAGCTAGAAGATTCAGTTGGTTTTTTACATCAGTGCCAAATTTAACACGCTTTACTTAAGTTTTTTTGTTCTTAATAAAAAAAATCCTACTGTTAAAAATGTAGATTTTCTTTTACAAAATAAAAGAAATTTCCCAATATGTTCATTGCAAATAAAAAAATCTCTCGCAGAATCCCCAACGGGGTGACACAAACTTCCGGTTTGTTTTTGTGCAGGAGTTTGTAATTGGATATACGACAAGGCGTTGGTGGGAAAAACCGACGCCGTTCGTATATAGAAGGGTACTCAGATAAGTAGATAACTGCGATATTGGAAAGGCTTTCGGGGACAAATTATCAAAATTGTAAAAGTGGATTGGCTCTCAATGTAAGTGCAAAACTATTATCAAGCCTGAGGGTCGTCTTGTCGTAGGTGGTATTATAAATTGAATATATGTTGTGAAGTATAACTAGGACAGAGTATAAGAAGATTGTTACAAACAAGTAATTGAATGGTTAAATGGTATCATGGTGAATCATATTTTAAAGAGTTCCGTATCTAAGTGTGTGTTTTATATAATTTGCAAGCTGACGAAAAACTGATTGATTGTTTTATGATTTTAAGCGATCAAAAAGTTTGTTTAGTGAGAAATTTTCAAATCATTATTTAAAGCTTATAAAATCATCCCCCAGATTAAGCGGTAGATACGTTTTTCACAAGCTCGCATAATTAAAATCCATATTAAAAAAAGACAATAATATAAAGATAGCTTCCATTATATAAAAAATGTAGGCTTAATGTATTACATTGACTATAATTACTAATACTATAATTTGTAATATAAATTAGGGTGTTAGACTAAATATCAGGATGTATTGTATATCTCTTTCAAGCCAGTATATACAGCTGAGTAAATGTAGGTTTAAACATAGTTCTGATGAAGGCAAACGTCTAAATCACGGGTTACCAACCTGGGGGCCGCGAGTGGTTTTCAGGGGGGTCGTCAACTTTTTTCGATTTTGGATTTGAACAACAAAATAACGAAAAAGTATAGCAAATCGAGGATTTCAAATTCCTCGGGGGGTCGCCTAGTCACATGGCTTTATAAAAAGGGGTCGCAACCCGAAAAAGGTTGGGAAACTATGGTCTAAATAGATGTCGACTATTTAAAAAAAAAAATTTAGAATTAAATACATTGTTATTTTTAGAATCTTTAAAATATTTTTATTGCTTATCTCTAATAATGCTAGTCTTCTTTTTCTTTTCTGGAGCTACAGTTCGCCTAATATCCTCCATTCCGCTCGGTCGTCCGTTTTTCTTACGCCTGTCTCTGACCTCCAGCACTAGCAAGTCTTGCGACACCCATCTTACTTTTTCTATCAAATAAATGCCGATTCAATCAATAACTTGTGTTTTTCCATTTAAAATATATCAAATGCGATTTTTTGATTCGGCTATTGGTTGTCGATTTATTAGCAAAACGTAGTAAACGAATTATTCAATAAATAAAGTTTCTCGAGAGTATTCTGAGAATGTGTCAAACAAAGACTAGTTTCTTTATGTCTTGGCGTATTACAATATAAATTTTGCCACATATTTGAGCGTATGTTTATATTTGGCTTTACAAGTCAAATAAAACCGCGACGTAGTCTTGCGAAGTCTGCCCGAAGTATGGGAAAAGCACTCGCTAGCTGCGGAAATATGTAGAAATGTTGTTCCACTGGAAAATTTACGATAATATTTCGACAATAGAGATAAGAATATTCATATTGAGTGAAACGATTTCACTCCAAATCGCGCACACACGCAGGCCGCGTATGATTTCCGTTTCCAAGACTCCCAAAAAAGATGTCACAGTGGCGTACTAAAAAAATGTCAACCCACAAGTTTTGCTTTAAAAAGACAATACACGACATTACAGCAGACATTTGAAAACATTTTTGATTTGGAATACGTGAATGTTGATGCTGAAAAAATCAGTAAATAAACTAATTCTTTTTTCGGAGAGGATACAGATAGAAAAATGGTGCATATGTAATCTCAAAATGCATCTTGAAAAAGGATGGTTTTAATTATAATAGTTAGTATCATTATTTGTTTGCTTTATTTCGATTCAATCATCTTTGTTTACCTTAAAAGGAAAAAAAACCCAAACTCCATTATGTAATTTCATAATTAAAATTTAAGAATCAATCTTGCTTCATTAATTAAGAAAATTTTGCGATAGTAAGTCTGAAGATGCCTCTGAAAGAGGCGAAACACGTGTCACGGTAAGTTCCACAATACGTGGAATAATCAAAGTTATTTTAAATTTTATATTGAAGTCTGTCTGATTTTAAATAAATACTGTAGAATTTGAACAAAAACGTGTTTTATAATTTAAGATTTCGACTGAAGGTGCTTGGTGGAATTTCAATATTAAATTTGAATCATTCAAATTATGTACACTCCCACAGATTTTGTCACTAACGACCCGGGTTTCGCCTTTCGGCATCTTCAGGCGTTCAAGCGCACGGATGAACTTGAACTGACAGTTCAAGTTCAGTTCAAGTTCATCCGTGCGCTTGAACGCCTGAAGATGCCGAAAGGCGAAAACCGGGTCGTTAGTGACAAAATCTGTGGGAGTGTACATAATTTGAATGATTCAAATTTAACGTGTTTTATGTTTTAATATATTGCCTTTCTCTCACGAATTGACAATTACCAATAAAAAAATATGTTGAAATACAACCATTACGAGATGCCACTGCGTAAAGTGTTACTCAACATTTTCTGTATACTTAGTGTTGGGAATTTGTATCTTTGACGTTGAGCCTTTTATGTAAAAAGTTTCTTTTTTGAAACCACATACATCTAAAATTGTGCTGTCATTACGTTTATTTCATTCAATTTCACATTGCAAATTGAAAAGAATCATGGATCGATAATGAGGTTTTAGTATCGAATCGGTAGTAAGAAAAGTGTTATGCTAAGTGGAATCACACCCAACACGATGTTTATGAGTTTTTATATATATATATTATTTATTCGAAAAAAAAACAAAAATCGATAAAACATGGTATATTCTTGCTATAGCTAAAACAAAATATGAAACTGAAACGTCATCATTTTTATATTCGACATTTAGATTAGGCATGGTAATATTAATTTAGTCAGTAAAAACACAATATTCCTTCCTACTTCATTCCACTTTATTTAATATGTCAGGACCGGTTTCGCTCATTACGAGCATCGTCAACTGATAAGAAATATAATTTAACAATGCTATTTATACAAAAATGAACAGTTATAAACAAAAATTGGCATTAAAAAGAAATTACCAATTACATTAAAAGTGATTCTAAAATAGCACAAAACTAAAATGTTTAACACATCTAACATATAATTAAAAAGTCATCTCAGATTAATAAATTTAGATCTAATCTGTCTGATTTTTTAATCTATCTGATTTTAATCTGTCTGATTTTGATAATTTAATCTGAGATGACTTTTTAATTATATGTTAGATGTGTTAAACATTTTAGCTTGCTTTTTTTTAGCTTGCTCTACCGATCACGCAGGTCTGGGTTCGATTCTCGGTCAGATCACAGTGAATTTGAGAATTATTCAATTCAAAGTTGTGATTGAAGGCTGGGTGCTTGTTATGTCAATTCACATCATTATGTCTCCTACCATCCTTCTGATCCTTTAATAACTGGGTGTAGCAAAAGCGATTAGCCAACTACTAGTCCTGTTCTAATCTTATCCTTCTTTCCTTACTACTCACCTTTAAAAAAATGAGGTTGAGCAACTGAGTAACAAACAGTTTTCGTAGAAAAAAAACTTCTGTTGCGATACCTTCATTAGGAGGCCGTATTCTCTACATTGGAAACGGACATGAATAAAAAAAATATATTTTGTTGTTGGTTCTGAATATATTTTAATTTTTTTACCATGTCCGCTCCCAATATGGAGCATATGGACTCCTAATGGAGTTTATCTCAACAGAAATGTTTCTACGAGAACTGCTTGTTACTCAGTTGCTCAACCTCTCTTTTTCCAAAGAGAGTAGGAATAGAAGGGAAGGGTTAGTTAATTAGTTAGTTAACTAGTGGTTAGCAAATCGCTCTCGATACGCCCTGTTCATGGGATAGGATGGGTGGAAGGGAGGAAAAATCTCAATAATTAGTCATTTATTTCTTTTTACCATTTTTAAATTTTCCAGAAATGAATTTAAGCCATAAATATTTCATAACACGCGTAATTCTTTTTCTCAAATGATTCCTTGAAATATTTATAACATATTGTAAAAACGTCGTTCTCAAGTCTTTGAACGAATTTTTAATCGTGAAGCAAAGAATATTAGAATTTTTGTGTAATTATAATGTAATTTGTAAATCCTTTTCATTGTTAGTAGTTGCTTACACTTTTTATTTCAATTTAACTTGTATAAATAGCACTGTTTAAATATTTTTCTTATCAGTTGATAATGCTCGCGATGAGCGAAACCGGTCCTGATCAAATAAATTTATGTGGAAAAAGTACTAAAAATCTTTTATTATTTTTATTATATTAGAAAGCATTTTTTTTAAAAAATGTATTTCAATACGAGTTCATATCCTATACATCAACAAATTTCGGGAGAGGAAAAATATGTATAATCTATAGTTATACCACGTAATATTGAAGCCATCTGTTTTAAAGTAATACGTGTAGTTCTCAAATTGTAGAAGCTTTTTAGTGGTATTTATGAGTATTTGCAGCGGCTGTTGTTGATAGAGATTTCAATTATTATGCATGTAAAAGCCTTGTCGTGCTCGCTAATTACAATGAAAAACACATTTCTCAGCTCCCTTACAAATCTGTAATGCGTCTGGAGCATTCTTTCCTAATTTATTTCTTCCTAGTCTTGCTCTTCTGCCCCTAATAAGAACGTAGCGAAAACATTAACAAAGAAGGGAAGATATACATAAGTGGTGTCCTTCAATTTCAAGGATTCATTCCTGAAAGAACTCAACCAGTGGTGGCGCTTGTAAAACAAAATTGATAACCTTAGTAATATGTAATGGTATTCAATATGAACTATTAACTATATTGCCAATATACTGACAAAAAAATGTAAGTAACTATTTGATAATTCTGATAAAACAACGAATGAAAATTTTAAACTTTTCGGATAAAGCCTCTAGTCTTGATATATAATAAAACATATATATTTTAATAATGTCGCCTGTGTGGTCGAGTGGTCAACGTCGTTGGCTACCGCTACGGAGGTCACGGGTTCGAATCCCAGTACGAGCAGTTTTATAAATTGATTTTTCAATCGATTTATGAATTTATGTTCAAAGGCATGGATGTATGTGATGTCTTGAATTCCCCCTCCCACCCATCCTATCATTTGAACGGGGCGTATTGAGAGCGATTAGCTAATCACTAGTCCTGTCCTAGCCCTTTCCTTATATTCCTACTCTCTTTGGAAAAAGAGAGGTTGAGCAACTGAGTAACAAACAGTTCTCGTAGAAACACTTCTGTTGAGATAAACTCCATTAGGAGTCCATATGCTCCACATTGGGAGCGGACATGGTAAATATATATATATAGGTGGATTATTCTGATCTGATACAAACAAAGTAAGAGATTTACAAGAAAGGACAGTAAGTTGGCTGCCTTCAAATCTGCAGTAATAACAATAATCGATAAAATGCTGTTTTTGCTAAGCTGGTACAATAAATGCACAACATGAGCTATTCTAAGGTTTAGAATTAAAAGTAGGAATTGATATTCAAGAATACAATAGTACACTTTTTGATAATTATGTTACTAAACAGTACAGAGAAAAGATAGGGCTTGGACTAGATGTTGGCTAATCTCTCTTGCTACGCTCCGTTATTTTAAGATTGGAAGGGTGTGAGAGAATCAACTGACATAAAAAAATCCAAGACTTCGAACAGAAATCGATTGCTGATAATGCTGTTTGTACTGAGATTCGAATCCGTGAATTCCGCCACGAAAGCCAACAATGTTTACCACTGCATTACAGAGCCGACAATGTTTTGAATTACAATACAAAATTGTTAATGAGTCAATCGATTCCAAGATGCTGGTACAATTTTCAGAAATTATTCACTGATGTCACGCTGAAATCAATATTTTTTCATTGTCATACCAAAAGTTGTTTAGTGTTTAAAAGTGAATTACTTTAAGAAATTATTTCAAAGCGTTTAACGCTGCCGGTGTGGTAGATGAAACCCCCAGTACACTCATTCATTGTGCATCGTTCTTGCTATTGAACATTGTTATTCATCGGAAAAGCTACTCATACAATATATCCATTACTTTTAAGCCCTGAAAAAATATTTAAAATCGTGACTTATATGCTTATAACTTTGTAGTAAAATTTCTAAGCTACTAGAATAATTAGAAATTGATAGACAAAACCAATTACATCTTAAATGATTAAAAAATATTAATCTCACACCGTTAAAAAAAGCTTTTAAAATTAATTATACTTAACCACTTAAATGAACGAATTTGCATTGAAAAATAGCAAAATTATTATCGTTTCGGTAAATAAAAAGGTGAAATGATTAAATTTAATACTACGTTAATCAATATAAAGTAGTAAAAGATATATTGTATAATAGTCACTATATATGACGAAGTTAAAGTAAATTAAAAAATATAATTCTAATGAGGGCACAAGTCCAAATAGCTATCAAGCACAATGTATAAAATAATATTTGTTGAGCTTAAATACTTTTATCTAATAACAATTCTATTAAAGCTTTCTTTAGAATGAACTTGATTTGTAACTAGAGTCTACAATGCTGAGATTCCGGATCCCGAAATCCTGGGATTGTGACTGTACTAATCCCAGGATTTCGGGATTGAAGAAATGACAGAAAGTTGAGCGAAGCTTAAAAAAATGTAGGTATTTTTTGTGAATTACGTAGATTCCTGGGTTTTTTAATTTGAAAATCCTGGAAGAGGTAAAAAGAAAAGCTTACGAATTTATACACGATTTTATGTTGAATGTTGAATACCGGATTCCCGCGATTCCAGAAGTTTGGAAACATGGTCAATCTCAAAATCCCGGGATCTCAAAAAGGATTCGGGATGCCCAAGTTACAAAAAAAATTAACTTAATTAAACATGTATATATATATCCAATGTTTTAAAAGAGGAAATAACAGATACAATCATTATAATAATTTAAAAGTTTATTAGTGTTTGACCTTTATAATATGAACTAAATATAAACACAATCGTAGCATGTAAGTTTGTACAATATTGTTGTTTTTAATCTTTGCCATTTGACAATACCTTATAAGATGATAATAATACCCTCTTTAGAAGGATCCGGCATTCGAGTACAGCCTGCCTTCTTGTGCCACCGGATGAGGAAGTTATAAAGATAATTCCGTAGATTTATAAGGGTAAAGGGAGATAAAACTCGAGATGCATTCTGATAAGAGAGTCATCTCCCATTCTGCAGTCAACATTAATCCCCTGTTATTGTGTTGCTGTTTCTCCTTCTCTTCGCATAGAGTTGTTCAAAGCCTTGGCAGTCAGAGGGTTGAAAGTATTATAGTCATTTTAACGTTAATCTAAATCAGCTAACTGCTAATCGTTTATGTGTTGTGTTATCTGAGAAGATGCAAAATAAAACTTGTGTCGTATTTCAAGAATAAAACTAAATTTCACAAAAGAAATTTAAATGTTTCTTCGGTTGCTCAACTTTGTACCCACCGCCAACTGATACGGATTAACAACCATCTTACAGGGTGTATTCCAGAGAAAAAATATCTGTTTTCTGACATGTTTAAAACAGAGTTTCACTGGAAATGTCTATAAAAAAAGCAAGAAGCGAGTCACTTGAAGTCCAATTTTTTTGATAATGGAATCTTTTGTTTTCCAAAATTTTCCCTCTTAAATTGGAGAATTATGTTCTTATAATCGCATCTCAACATCAGTTATTATACGATAGCTGGTTGTCATTAAGTTTTTTAACCTCTCTTTATTTTAAGGACAAGAGATTACCTTATCGCTTTTACTATGACTGGTTTTTGGAGTATGACAGATAGGAGGTGATGTTAACATCAAAAATATTTATTTATTTGAGTTAAAAAAAGTATCTAGTCGGTCTGAGCTCAAGTGCTGGCAAGTTTAATATCTGATTTTTTTTAAATTTAACTTTTCCGGTTCTAAGCTCAAAAAATGCGACCCCAATACCCACCTTTTCTTAAATATCTATTTTAATATGGGTGATACAATGTTTATAATTAAGGTTTTCTTATATCATAGTTTTTTGGACCTTTTGTAGTTTATATAAATACGCGATAACGCGATAACACGATAAGCGCCCGCGATAAGCGATCGTTTGTAAGATAGCTGGGATAAATTCGTCAGTTGTAATTTCATATGTGTGCTGGGATGACGTCTTTTTTACGCGAAACTTAAAATATGATTATTTATGAAAAACACACGAATTTTATAAAAAAATGTATGAGGAATGATGCAGAGAGATATTTTAAAGCCCTTAGACTATTTTTTTTTTGAAATTCAAAAGAATAAGGCCAATAATAAGGAAACCACTGGGGTCCCTAAACGACCCCCATCGGATGAGAAGTATTTTTCTAATCTCCGAGCCGCGAGAGTTAACAATTAAGATCTTTGGGATGGGTGTTTTTTTTTCCTATTTCTCTTCGAGTAGATATCGAGTAAATACTAAAAACCAATTCTTGTACTCTTGATCTCCACAGCCGATTAAAGAGAACACCTGACAATATTGTGACCCACTGTGGTCAAACTTATAACTACCGAACTGGCAGGCCTGGATTTAATCACCAGTGAAGTCAATGTTAAAATTTACACATTTTTAAAATTTAAATTTACAAAAAAAATCCCATCGAGTTTATCTCGAGTGATCGATCCAAAATATTTGACGCATTGGCATTAATTGTAATGATAAATTTATTTGGCTACAATATCGACACATCCATATCTTCAAATACAAATTCAATAATGAATTGGAAAAACAATAGGAAATTCATTAATTATTTTAACGTTTAAATATGTGCAAAAATTTTCCGTACAAATAAAGTTAATTATTATATTACAAAATTAAATTCAGTTCGCTTTAAAGTGTCAGCTGTTTAAAAATAATCAACGAAAAGCATTTCAACGTTTGCATTAAAAGTTATTCGGTCAACTAGCGAAACTAAACTGTCTGGATGTAATTATACACAAAATCTAACGTGTCAATGCCTCACTTAAGGGAAATGGTTCTCGAACTGTATTTTGAATGCTAATACAACTTTGGATGTATTAAATACAGTGCATCCATTAAGAAAACGACAATTTAGCAACAATTGAATATTTAATATTTGGTAAGCGTATAAAAAATTTGTCCGCCTGTGTGGTCGAGTGGTCAACGTGGCATCGGTTACGGAGGTCACGGGTTCGAATCCCAGTACGGACAGTTTTATAAATTGATTTTTCAATCGATTTATGAATTTCTGTTCGAAGGCATGGATGTATGTGATGTCTTGAATTCCCCTCCCACCCATCCTATCCTATGAACGGGGCGTATCGAGAGCGATGAGCTAACCACTAATCCTGTCCTAGCCTTATCCTTCTATTCCTACTCTCTTAAAAGAGAGGTTGAGCAACTGAGTAACAAGCAGATCTCGTTGAAACACTTATGTTGAGATAAACTCTATTAGGAGTCCATATGCTCCACATTGAGAGCGGACATGTTTAAAAAAAAAACACAAAAAATATTTTTTACTAATGTTATTCGAAAAGCTTTATATTTTAAAAACATCAAAACTTTAAAAAATATTGAAATTGAGTTAAAACAAGAAAAATACTATTTTTATTTAAAAAAAGCAGAAGTTTCTCTACAAGAATTGCTTGTAACTAATTTGCTCAACGACTCTTTTATCGATGATAGAAGGGTATGAAGGATAGAGCTAGGGCAGAAATAGTAGCTAGTTTATTGTTCTCGCTGCTTTTTGTTTTTAAGATCAAATGAGCGAAATATAATTCAATAAAACGAAGAAAGCTACTAAAAATTCTTCTAGAACTTAGCTGCCTCAATTAGTGTCCACCAATTCACTCAATCCTTCACCTTCCTACACCAGTCGCTGAATTCCAGCACTTGCAGGTCCTGTGACACCATCCATCCAGTAGAAGTCACGGTATTACAACGCTTCGGCTTCCGTTAGGTGTAGTAAATGCGAGACATTTTGTAGGTTAACTTTCATGACAATCTGGCAACGTCTTGCCTATGGTTGTGCCTACGTTGCAAGACCCGATCCCCGTAGACGTATTATAAGCTTTTGATTTGATTTTATCTCACTTTTTTACTTGAAATAAAAATTGGTGAAGTTCAAAAACCTCAAATAAAAAAAACAAAAGTAGCTCTAAAAATACAATCGTTTCTTACTGATGTATTTAAAAAAAATGAATTTAACATCCACACGTAAACAACTTCAATTTTATTTTACGAAACTATCTTCAAATTACATTCAAGGGATACCAGCAAACCCGTCGACAAGTAAATTAAATTCTTAATTTTTGAGTGAAGAGATATTTAAGTGAAATGTTGAACAAGGCCTAGATTCGTGAATTTATAATGTCGTATATGTAAATAGAACAAGATTGGAGCCCAGAACACTAATGGTACACTTGGGTTAATTATAATTTCAGAACAGGGGTGTTAAACAAGGGAATACTTAGATACCTCTTCAAAATAACTGGAAAGGTTTCTCTTTTTCATTATACCAAAAAAAATCATTTATGACAAAATAACTTTTTAAAAGCCAAAGTTTATGTTTAAAATCTCGTCAAAGTATACATTTATTAAATATTAAAGATTTTTTTATCCATGTCCACTCCCAATGTGGAGCACACGACTACCCAATGAATTTATCTCCACGTTAGTTTTTCTGTCGCCTGCTGTGGCCCAGTTGGTGCTTGCTCTACCGATCACGCAGGTCTAGGTTCGATTCCCGGTAAGATCACAGTGAATTTGACAATTATTTAATTCAAAGGTATCATCAAAGCTAACATCACTAAAATTCACATTCACTCTGACTAGTCAATGTATGAATAAACTAGTGTGTGTACAAACTCAATGAAGAGCTATAGACAGTTAAGAAATTATATATTTTAGGTTATATAAGTATGTATATAGTATACTATAGCCGCCTGTGTGGTCGAGTGGTCAGCGTCGTTGGCTTCGGCTACGGAGGTCACGGGTTCGAATCCCAGTACGGACAGTTTTATAAATTGGTTTTTCAATCGATTTATTAATTTCTGTTCGAAGGCATGGCTGTATGTGATGCCTTGAATTCCCACCTCCCACCCATTAGTTCTGTCTTAGCCCTATCTTTCTATTCCTACTATCTTTGGAAAAAGAGAGGTTGAGCAACTAAGTAACAAGCAGTTCTCGTAGAAACACTTCTGTTGAGATAAACTCCATTAGGGGTCCATATAGGAGCGGACATGGTTGAAAAAATAAAATAATATAAGTATACTGAAATGCGCTAGTTAAAGTAGAAATGATACTTCAGGTAACGTAAGGTTAGGTGGAATATGCTGAATATAAATAGAGAGAAAATGACAACCAGACGTTGAAATTTTTGAGGTTATGTGAAATGTCACAAATGTCAACGACGTTGACCAATACGCCGCAAAGCAGACTGAATTATAGTAATTACAACATGATAGTTATTTCAAATTCATTTATGTTCAATACCCATCTTCATCAACTGTCATATTACAAAATGTGATGCTTGACGATGCCTGAAATCGATAACAAATCGCGATATCAATCCCTTCTTGTAAACATTTCGGCAATATTACGTAGCAGTGCGTTGGTCGGAGAATCGGTCGGAATCGATAATGAAGGCGAAATTGGCATGTGTAACAGATAATCTATTAATTTGCCCGACCTTCGTGGATCATCGCTGGGGGATGGGATTCCGATTTCCCAATCTGGATAAGTGTCGGCCCTGTATAACACGTGAATCTCTATCAGTCAACATGTCATAGGCTGAGCTAAAGTATTGAACATTTAATTTAGAGATAAAATCAACCCACATCTCGGGGAGTAAGTGGCGACACTTATCTACCCTTATTTTATTCTTCCTTTCAGAAAAAAAAACAATGCACGGAATTTTGTAAAGCTCGCAAGAAAAATCTTTTACATGAAAGTATTCTTAAAGACGAGACTTTTATCGATAATATAAGATAGACACTTCATTGTTTTACTTATTTGTTGTAATTCAAGTTATTAGTTTATTTTAAAGTGAATGATAAATAAAATATTAGAGATAAACGCAACTGGTATACATCTTATATATTTTATATCTTATCTTATCTTATATATATATATAAATAAATGTTGCTTAATTTTCGGTCTCTATAGACTCGAAAACCGCTGATCCGATTGCAATAAAACTTCGACAAACTTTTAGCTTGCACTTCCGGAAAGGTTATAGACATATTAAAATTAGCAAACAGTGTCGAAAAACTAAAACATTCAAATTCTAAAATAACTGAACGTAGGTAGAGTGATTAGTCAACCACTAGTCCTGTAATAGCCATATCCTTTTTATATCGGAACCTCTTTGGAAAAAAGAGAGATAAAGCAATTGAATAACAATAAGTTCTCGTAGAAAAAAAATCATGTAATGTATAAAAAAATATGCTCCACATTGGGAGCGGAGATTGGTTAAAAAAACCATTATATTTTGTCTAGAAAAGTTTTTCACTATCCCCAGAAACCTACAACTTACTTATTAAGCAAATTCTGTTGAAATTTTACATTCGAGAAAATCTTCTTTTTATTGGTATAGAATTTTGCAAAATGCAAATATGCAAACAATGCACAGCTACAACGATTTTTATGATTTCTGTATTTGAAAATTTGTATTCAAAATTAAGCATATTATTTTAATTGAGTGAAAGGAAACTATGCAAATCAGTAAATATATTCAGCTCAAATATTATTAAACCAATAATAATACTATTATGGCAGAGCTCAGTTGTTGATAATGGTCTTTTACATAATAATTAGTAGAGGGATTTGGAAATTTGGCGTCGATTGGAAGTACGCAACTCGTGAGCCATTTACTTACGCAATTTGAAAATTACATTAGAGAATTTGCATAAACGGAGCACTGGATGATTTGAGAACAGTAATTATTCTCATCAATATTACAAAAAAACAGTATTACTCGCAAAACTTCAAATTCAGTGTAATACAGTATTTGAAATGAAATATGCTTGAACAATTAAGCAGTAAAAAAACAGGTGAGAAAAATGTTTTTATCAGAAAAAGTCATCATTTTTTTTGGTTTTCGATTATGTGGAAAAAAATACATAATTTGCATATAAAAAAACAATATTTTGTAAATATACTTTACAAAATGCTACTCTTTTTCTTTTCGAAAATTTAAATGCAATTAGTGCTCTGTGAAACTTAACACTCAAGACTCCGGTCCCGCGCTAGCACGGAAATGGTCGCAATGCGTTAAGCCCTGGCCCCGCGCTAGCACGGGCGTGTAATTGGTATCCGTGAAGGCAAAACTAATTGATTTCGGGTTTTTGATTTTTATGCTACTCAAGAGAGTTTGCTGCGTAAGTATTATTTTTTTTGTGTCGATTTACATTATTATTTATGGGTGAAAATAACTTTTGAAATGAGATATTTTTTGCTTTAGAATACTTATAATTTATGATTTAATATTTTACGAGTTGAATTTTACTTTTATTATACTTAATTGCGGATACAAATATAAAAAAGCAAGGTTGGAATCAAGGAAACCTATAATTCATGTGAATTACAAAGATTCGTTGCCATATTTAAACTTTGCATTCTCAAACTGAGACTAAATATTTTGAGTAAATTGTCAATATTTATGATTACTGATAAAATTGTCTATATAGCTTTTTTCTATACGGTATTTCGTTAATTTTCGTGTAAAAAAAGAGTAAGAGAGAGTCTAATAACTGGGCTAAGCGATCAGTCAACCACTAGTCCTGTTCTAGCCTTATCCTTCCTTCCCTATTACTCACTTTGAAAAAAGTGAGATTGAGCGACTGAGTAAAAAACAGTTCTCGTAGAAAAAAAACTTCTGTTGAGACACCTCTATTAGAAGGCTACATTGGGAGCGGACACAGTTTTTTTTTTGTTATGATAGAAAAATAAAATTATACTTTTAGACGACACTTTTATTTGTCATTTTTACATTGTCCCCGATTCGAATATAAATATATATTTTTTCACTATAAGTTTCCAGAAAAACAAAAAAAAAAAACGAACAAACACTGTAGGATGAGTTACAATATTGCGGTTATAAAATCTTTAGTAGTATTTCCTAAGTGCGATGAAATAAATTTGCGAAATTTCCCCATCGCCAAAATGATAATAATTATTATTTCATCTCATAAGCGCTTACTAGATCCTTCCCGTACAAGTTCGGCTCTCGAAGAATTTCTAAAGTAAAATCAGGATTACAAAATAATAATTCGCGGAACGTTGTCGTCAATAAGTTTCGATTGATTATAATTGGATTTTAATGGAAGTTGTAAAGACGCTCCGCGAATTGGATCTTGAGATAGACGCTCACGGCGAGAGCAAATCTAATAATATTATTTTATTTTTAGTACCGCGATGAAAACAGTGTTTCTTTGTTTTAAAAGACAGAATAAATAACTCATCGCTGATTATTGATTTAATTTACACTTTAAAGTAAACTTTTTAAATTTGCATTTTAAGTTATTTCGGCTCCCAATGTGGATAAGATCGTTACTCATTTTCCCAACCTCTTTTTTACGAGAGAGATAGATACAAAGATAAGGCAACAGCAACAATATCCGTGGTTAGCTAATCGCTCCCGCTAATCTGATGTGTGAAAAAGAATTTCTATACAATATAATAGAATTTATTCTGTAAAATCTATAATAAAAAAAAGGTTATTATTTTTATTCGGTTAGTAATAAGCTATCGAATTTGAGCGTTCAAATTATATACATTCACACAAGTTTTGTCACTAACGACCCGGGTTTCGCCTTTCGCCATCTTCAGGGGTTCAAGTGCACGGATGAACTTGAACTGAAGATGCCAACTGTACATAATTTTAACGATTCAAATTTAAAATTGAAATTCCACCAAGCACCTTCAGTCGAAATCTTAAATAAGCTATCGTTTTTTTCGTTTAATTTCTTATAATTATCATGACCAGTTTGACTGATTACGTGCATTTTAAATTGATTAACATATTTTTTAATTGATTTAAAAAAATATTTGGCATTGCAGCTAATGTCAATGCGTTAAATATTTAAAATTGAATGATCATACGAGAAAAACTCTATGAAAATATTTTGCAATACACTAGATTAATTCGAAGTAATTCGACATCACAAACACTCACGTTTTTTGATATAAATTGAAAAGTAAATAAATTTGACATTGACCTTACCGGGAACCGAACCCTGACCCCCCTGATCTAGACCACAGCGGTCGAACATTTATTATGTATTTAATTGTGAAATGAGTGCAATGTATTTTATTTCTATAAATATAATGCCTCATTTAAAAAAAATACAGTTAAGTTATTCATTACATCTTATTCTATTGTAGATCTGTTAATTTTCGTGTCTTACCTTTTTTTTGTTAAAAAGCTCGCGTTTTTTCGGAAACATGTCTTTCTCATCCAAGCAAAGTTGATCATATTATGCATTGTTCATGAAAATTCAAAAGATAACTGTTTGACGGCAACATAACATATAAATTACCACAATTGTCAAAAAATAAAACATAAATAAATAGATTAATTAAAAATTTCAGGTGCTAAGATGGTTTACATTTAATCACTTTCTCCTATAATATGAAGATATATATTATTTTAAGATAATACTTCCACCAATGAAATCTTAAACATCTTTACAACGGCAAACCTGACATAACGGAGAAGTTTGGAAGTTTATTGAAAGCCGGTTTGAATAGTTTTCAGCTTAAGTAACAATAATTAGTAGGAACTTCCTACTCAAACTAATAATCAGCATATTATCTATTTTTAGCTACCGGATGTCTGATCAAACATATCAGTTTTCGTTGAATTACAAAATTAATTAAATTTGTAGTTCATAATAACTAAATAATTGACAGTTAATGTTGTTTAAAAAAGAGAATTTACTTCGCCACGACAGCATTGAAATTACCATGTGCTGCAACTCAAATGATGAAATGGGAAATCAATTCAACCAAACCGTGAAAATCCAGAAATTAAGATTTTAACTCTTAACCAGGCCCTGAGAAACTGGAAGAAGTAAAGTGATTTTAATTATCGATTTGTACTTATGAAAGGTTTATAAATTAAATATAGAACAAGTTTTTCTAAAATTATATCGTTTTTATAGTAAAAAATGTGTTTAAAATATATTCTCTATGCCCACATAGGAACATTTTCTTGTGGGAAACAATAAAAATAACAACAACAAAAAATAAATAATTTTAAAAATAGATTGAAAACCGGTAGGAACTCGAAGGTTGTAGTTTGTGGAAATTTTCCTATGATGGAAAGGTAGGCAGATAGGTATATTGCCAAACATTTTTTTCAGCCTCTTTTGTACTGAAAAATCGACACTATACTTTATACTTTGACAAAGCTAGCATATGATCCCCGACGTTTACAAGTCGAACTTCATCAGAAACCCTAAACCACATTTCTTTTTCTTGAAGATCACAGCAGGTCTTTGTCCGGAGGAAAAAATATTTATAAGACCTCGAGCTAATCGCAGTCGGAAATTTTGATTGGCGCTGTGCCAGGAACAGTGATTTTGAATATATACAATGTAGAATTGATTACGGCCGCTTCAAAAAGTAACCAGAATAGCCGGAATCAATTTTTCTTTTTAGATTTTCTCCCGATCGAATATGAAGACCAAATTTATCCGCACCTCCCATATTTTAAGTGTAGTCGGCCAGTGGAGTAAACATTTCTAAAGGTCACATTGAATTATGTTTTGAAATATTGAAGACAAAAAGTTATTTGTAGATTCACAATTATAATATGTCTTTGCCCACTTTAGTCTAGTTGGTAAGAGCTTGCTCTACCGATCAGGTGGGTCCGTGTTCGATTCCCGGTAAGGTCAATGTCAAATTGGATTTTTTTCAATCTTAATTTGAGATCTAAGACATGGGTGTTTGTAAGTTAATCTCATGTGACTTTCAAAAAATTTTCGTCGAGTATATCTCGTATGATCTTTCAACTTGAAAATATTTGACGCATTGGCGTAAGCTGTAATGTCAAATATTAAAAAAAAAAAAAAATATATGCTCAAAGTTTAATAAATTTATCAATTATTTCGTTATACTTTTATTACTGATAAATGGTTTTTAGAAAAACACCAAATTACAATTTTTTTATTTTATTTGTAAATTATCCATTTCTGCATGTCCGCCATTACTGATTTTTTTACGGATTGGGAAGATATGCATTATATCATTATAATTACTAGAATAATTTGAATGCATTTGCCAATCAATAATATGAAAATACTAATATTTTTTAATATAACTTACCCGTGAATACATTTTTAATGACAGTATTTTATATGAAATAGCAATTTTGATTATGTAACTCACCTATCACTTTTAGGGTGCTTACTGTCCATACTTGGTGGAAAGGCATTATATTAATAAAAACACAATATTCCTTTGTACTTTATTCCACTTTATTTAAGAGGTCAGGACCGGGTTCGCTCATTGCGAGCATTGTCTACTGATAACTCATAACTCATAACTTACCTAGCTGTGCTTTTTTCGTTATTCAACCTTTTTTTAACCTGTAACATGCCGTCCTAAAAAATCACGTTCCCTGCCATGGTAGCATCTCAGTTTCACTGTTTATTGACAGTATTTAAACCTAAGTTAGCAGCTAAAAATTAATTTTAAAAAATTATATATGCTAGAATACCTAAAATGATAAATACTTATTGACAATAGGGTAAAATATCAAGGTATTTCAGTTCTACAGTTTTTAAAAAGTTAAAGGTTGATAGCTATTTCGGCTTACGCCATCGTCAGAACTATGGCGTATGGATAGTTCTGACGATGGCGTAAGCCGAAATAGCTATCAACCTTTAACTTTTTAAAAACTGTAGAACTGAAATACCTTGATATTTTACCCTATTAAAATGGAGTTCTACCAAGTAAATGCCAAATCAATAAATAAACTTATTGACAATATTAAGAGAAATATTGAATGACTTAATGGCTCAACTATTTACGATTGCATCATGGGCATGGAGGTGTTAACACCGGTATTGATATTTGCAATACCGGCACTTAATATGAAATACCAGCATTGCAATCCCTAGCTGCAACGCGTCATAGCGTTTTCCACTTCCGCAAATTACGTTGTGAACTAACCTTATGGTGTTGGGTCAGTTGACACTAGAGGTCTGCACGGGCCAAAATTTTACAAAACTACCCGGTCCGAGCCCGAAAAACTCACGCCCGACCCGGCCCGGGCCCGAGTCTAATGCCGCACTTGTTACCCGAACCCGACCCGAAGCACCGAGAAATTTGAAATCCTCGATTTGGTATACTTTTTCCCCAGATTATCTCCGAAAGTCCTTTTTTTTTTTTTTTTAGCTCACCGAGGAATTTGAAATCCTCGATTTGGTATACTTTTTCCCCAGATTATCTCCGAAAGTCCTTTTTTTTTTTTTTAGCTCACCGAGGAATTTGAAATCCTCAATTTTTCCCAACATTATATCCCAAATTCCAAAGCCCGGCCCGGCCCGAGCCCGACTCTCCATTGCGCTTACCCGCCCGAGCCCGGCCCACGGGCCGGGTCGGGTAAGAGCCCGTGGGCCAGGCCCGGGCCCGTGCAGACCTCTAGTTGACACCGTCCACAACGCGTAGTTGCTAACTTTCGTCGTTCAGTGGTAGATGTCGTTGTTTGGGCATGTACATGATTTCAAAATAATTATAATAATATTAAACTTAGAGTACGTTTATGAACTCACAATTTTACTCTTGTAACACACACAGTACACCATGTCGGGTAATATGGTACAGCGGTTAGCGTGGCTGGCTTCTGTGCCGGTTCTCACGGGTTCGAGTTTCAGTACGAATAGCATTTCTTCGATTGATATATCTTCGAAGATATGTGTGTTTGTGATGTCTAAAATTTTCTTCTCACCTTTCCAATCTTTCAATAACTGGTCATTCAATTACACATCACAACATTCAATTCAATGCAGACTGTCTGGGACACACAGCTGTACTAGATTAAAGCCAAATGAAACATATTCAACGCTTGCATTTGGATGGTACTGCTTTACGTTAGCGAATCATATCATCTGACGAAGACTCAAAAAAACCGTGTATTTATATTCGAAAACAGATGCTTGCGTCGGATAATGGGGATGAAGTGGTTTGATTTTGTGATGAATTCGGAAATTAGGGAATGTACAAGACAGCGCCCCGTTATGTTAGTGGTTATGGTCAGGTCTTTGGCAAGCCTTAATCCTGCCTGCCTCTTCTTCCGACTAGTGAAATTCCTGGATGACCGTTTAGTATTATCAACAGGATTTACTCGGCGGAACTGAAGGATGCTGGCAAGTCATAGGAGGAAGCAAAGGAATTGACTGCACACAAGGAGCGAATACGGTCAAAGAAAAAGATAAAACGTTTTGGTCAACGGTTGTTTATTCAATTATTTTATTGTTTACAGCCACTTTATCAGTTCGCTTTATGATATTCGAGAAAAGTAAGTTCTTTGAAGAATAATCCAGGGCTGTGGAGTCGGAGTCGTGGAGTCGCGGTATTTTGGCCGGAGTCGGAGTCATGAAAAATGAGCGGATCGTTTTTTTTTGAAAAATATATCGCCTGTGGAAAGGAAAAAGGACGTAACCCACAGTTTTTTCAAAACAGGTTTTTTTCGATAATCACAATGTATCAAACTTGATACACGTTCTATCAAAAGGATGCAAGCTGCAAATGCCCAACTAATATCTAAATTCAGCTTTTAATTTTGAAAAAGATGACCTTGTGAAAAATTAAAACCAAGAAAAAAGACTGAAATAAAGATTTTTCCTAAAAAAATTCTTTAATTAATGTTAGAATATGTCAATTAAACATCAGTTTATAAGTCTCCGTGCACTTCAAGGTTGTGTATAATTCATGATTCGCATATGGCCCAAAATCAACAAAATACGTTTTTTGTGTCTCCTGTAAAATTTGACATGTGTGGGTTACGTCCCTTTTCCTTTCCACAGTCGATACGTAATGGTTTGTATTAAAAAAAAAATAGTCAAAAGTCTTGACATTTCATGCTTGGAATCATTAAAGATGATCTGATGGTATACATATATATAAGTTAAAATGAAATTATTGAAAAATTTCCTCGGAGTCGTTAATTATTTAAAAGCTGGAGTTGGAGTCGGAGTCGTCTTTTTTTACACGGCTCCACAGCCCTGGAATATTCTTTCTTTTACAAAATGCACCGCTATTGTTTAATTTTGTACACAAAGACTCTGCGATAAACAAATGAATAAGAATTTGAGAAATGTCGTATCTCGTGTGTATAAATTAATATGATCACTTGTGTGTTTACCTCGCTTGATGAGACTCGTGCCTCTATTAATTTCACCTGCCTCTGAGAACAGCTGTTTCCAAATCCCACAATTAGACTAATGTGCTAGCTACTAATTTCCTGAAAACACAGACGTGATATGTGTAATTTGTCCGTTTTATGAGGGTACTATCAATATTATCAAGCTCACAATATATTACCACCCCATTTTTACATTAGATTATACCTTTATACAACCCTTAAATATTTTGATATAATTTATATATATACAATTATTCTATTTAAACAAGTAAAGCCTTTTCAAAGTCGAGACCGCGGAAAAGTTATCAAGGTAGTGATAAGGACAGGGGTGGGGAACCTTTTCTTCTCCAAAGGCCGCATTCATTTTTCTGATTCGACATGAAGGCCGCAGTAAACATTGACTAGGGAATTTTTGGCCGGAAACAATTTCATACCAATTTCTAAAGCCCAGAAATTTGCAGATTTCCCAAAATTGCCAGCGTGGGACCTTTCTTTTAGGTCTTTTAAAGATTTTGACATCAAACATACCAAGAATTAATGAAATTACAAAAATGTACAGAATTATAGAATTGGCCAGAAGGCCACAGGTTCCTCACGCTTGGACTAGGGTATCCAATCCCGGAGCTTTTTTGTGATCCCGGGATTTCGGGATTGACTAATTTTCAATACCGGGATTGTACACTCAACATGAAATCGTGTATAATTTGAAAAAAGTTTTCGTGTCGGAATTTTTTATTTCTAATTTCAAAAACCCAGGAATTTACCGATTTGGCCAAAATATCACCGTGACTCGTTTTTTTTAGTTCTTCCAGGAATTTGCTGATTTGCCCAAAATGCCAACGTGACTCGTTTTATCCAAATCCAAAATCCTATAAGTTTTCGGGATTTGCCAAAAATTTCTCAATCCCGGGATCGTGACCGTACCAATCCCGGGATTTCGAGATCACAAAATTGGACGAGACCCCGGGATTGTTAAACCTAGAGGTGACGTATTTTACAGTATTGATACTCGGTACGAACAGCATTTTTTCAGTAAAATTATTAATTTCTGCTCAAAGGCATGGGTTTTAGTTTTTAAAATAACTCCCACTAGACCGATAAGTTAACCATTAACCCTGTTTTAGCATTATCATTATCATTCTATCCCTCGACCAATCAAAAAAGAAAGGTTGACCAACTGAGTAACAAGTAGATCTCATGCAAAAAATTGAGACAACTCCACAAATAAGTCATATACTCAATATACGCCATATTGGAAGAGGACAACAAATATTAAAAAATTGCTTTGACACAACGGATATGAAGGAAAAAATTATATATATATATATATATAAATTATATATATATAAAAATTGTATAATAGCCCAACAACGTTTCCTACTTGACTGCAAAACACACAGCAATAAATACATAGTTTTATATTATAAATCAATATATCAATGATAATAAAAAGCAAATTTAGAACTTGGTTTATGTAATCTTAAAATTAATCCAAACTCTGAAGTGGCGAAACTGAAATTATAATTTGCGATCATGATACCACGAGATTGTTTGTACAGTGGAAAATGCACCACAAATCCATAAATCAAATAGTCCTTAATTATACGGTGAAAAGTGCATCGTCGTCTTTCATGGAAACAGGCATCTTCAATTACACTCCACAAGATGGCAACGTGATACTGTTTTAGTGGCGTTCTATGAAAATTATAGTGATATTATTTATCAGTTGTAAATAAATTAATTCGAAATAAGCAAGACAATAATATTGTACGTATACGAATGTTGGAAAAATTAACAAAAAAAATATGATATAGTTAAGACTTTTAAGAGAATTGATAAGGCGATTTTCAGTTCCATATGCACCCCGTTTATTTTCCTTGCAGGTATTTGTCAAATTAAGCAAATAGCTTACAATAATATCGTTAAGCTAATATATATTTCAGATATTGACATAGAAAAAATAAGAAAATATTTCATATTCTAAATTTTTGGTAGAAAGTGTTTAGATATAGAGCATATGGCCTCCTATTGGAAGTATCTCAACAGACTTTTTTTTCTACGAGGACTACTTATTAATCAATTTCTCAATCTCTCTTTTTTCGAAAAGAGTATAGATAAGGCTACGACAAGAATAATGTTTGTCTAATCACTCTCACTTTACTCATTTTTTTAAGGATTGAAATGGTGGGGCCGAATTTTTAAGCATTAAAATAAAAAATCGAATAAAAAATACTCTAATCGTACTTGGATTCAAGCCCGTAAAGTTTGGTATAGAAGCCAACGACTTTGGCAACTGTACCATGGACCCGATCACAGTAATACTTAACAAAGTACAATGTACATTCTGTACCCACATTAGAAATAAAATATGCCAGGTAACTGAGAGCCCGCTCAAGCGACACATATTTTCGTAAGGTGCAGTGTCATATCTTCTCTTTTAATAGTTGTTATCCCTGATGAGTCTATATGGCGGAGGATTTTTCATTCGAAAATATTGTGGGTTTGTTTGTTTCTGAGTAAGATATTGACACTTAATTTGGGTATATTGACGACAAATATAGGGAAACTATTAAACAAATGTCGCCTGTGTGCTCGAGTGGTCAACGTCGTTGGCTTCGGTTACGGAGGTCACGGATTCGAATCCCAGTACGGACAGTTTTATAAATTGATTTTTCAATCGATTTATGAATTTCTGTTCGAAGGCACGGATGTATGTGATGTCTTGAATTCATCTCTCCCATCCTATCCTATGAACGGAGCGTGTGGAGAGCGACTAGCTAACCACTAGTTCTGTCCTAGCCCTACCCTTCTATTCCTACTCTCTTTGGAAAAAGAGAGTTTGAGCAACTGAGTAACAAGCAGTTCTCGTAGAAACACTTCTGTTGAGATAAAATTCATTAGGAGTCCATATGCTCCACACATGGTAAAAAAAAAAAAATGTCGTCAAACAAAAAAATATTTAAAAAAAAAACAGAAACTTGCCTACGATAATTTTATTTTACTGCCAAATTTCACGCCATAAATTGATTTCATTCATTATATTTAAATTAATTAAACCTCTTCTGGAAGATTCAAGCCAATTCTTTGAAGAAACAAGCCTTATAAAAAATAAATTTTCACAAACAGATATCACGGCTTGACCAAGAAAAATTGTTTTTAAGATTTATTAAGGCTTATCTTCTACCGCAAAATTTTTTTCTCGATTCTTTATACTGACATAGAATAACTATAAAACCGACGGTAAAATATAAAATGTTAAATAGAATATTAGGTTTTTAGAAAAAAAAACTAAATAATAAATGAAACGATATGTTGTAACAAAAGCCCACAAAGCATATTTTTTGCTTAATTTTATAAAATAAACCTGATTTAATAGGCTGCCATTAAAATTATAAACAAGTCTGTGTCGAATCATAAGTGCCTCGTAAAATAAACCATTTGGTATTTGGAAAGCTTTTGCGGCCATTTTCGTTTTACGCGTTTTTATGTTTATTTTGTTCGCTGACTCTGCCGTGGTTTTATTTCCGGTGAAAAGCTCATCCACTTTAGAAAAGGGTTAAGCTTTTATAGTTGCCAAAGCTATGAATCTGGACAGGTACTTAGAAAAAAATCAAGTTAGCATGTGTACATATTACTTGCAAATAATACGTTTTTCAAAAATATAGTTAATTTCTTTATGAAAGAGCTCCACGCTTTAAAATATAGTCAAATTTATCAATTTTCAAGAGATAAATAGTGAAAACTTTGATCAAAATGTTGATTTTTACTTTAAGGCCGTTTGGATTTTTGGGAGATCTGGAAGTCTTTTTATTGATGACGTGAATAATCTAGGATGTTAGACGGCTACGGCAAATCCAGAAAATCTTTTATCATCTGTTATATATTACGTGTTGAAGATCGTGTACTTTTTGTTTGAAATGAATAACAAAAACTATAAAAAATTGCCCTCCTTGCCTCCCATTTTTATTTGATTTTTATTATAATATGTATATCAGAATAGTGAAATTAAAATCATTCGTACATAAGCAAGCATTTGTGAAAGTAGTTTGTCCGATGACGCCTCTGAAAGAGGCGAAACACGTGTCACAGTTTGTATCACAATACGTGGAATAATCTTAGTTATTTTATATTAAAATGAACTTCAACAAAGTTACCGCCGAATCCATCGAAAGTATTAATAATCATATTAATATATAATTAAATTTGATAACTTTGTTACTGTAATAGTTGTGTCACAAATTGTAACACGTGTTTCGCCTCGTTCAGTAAATTTTTCAGACAAAATGTCACAAGATGTACCAATAAGCTGATGCTTCGAGATAAAATTGTAACTAACAGTAACAAAGTTATCAATTAATTTTATTAATACAAACAAACTTCTACAAAGTTACAAATACATCAAAAATGGCATCATATCTGTTAAAATAGCATAGTCCTGTAAGCCAGTGCTTTCCGACCTTTTTCATTCCACGAACCCCTAAATCGGAAAACAATAATCTACGGACCCCCGATTTTTTTTTATTTTACATATTCATATTTTATCACAAAGAATGAACATTTTCGCATATCCCAGGTTGGGAAGCACTGCTGTAAGCCACTGCTAATGCAAGAACGCTCGAGTTTTTATTCAATGATTTGGTTTTATCACTCAATTTATGTGTGTAAAAATCTAGCCCTAGATTTAGTACAATTTTTCTTAATACCAGAAGAATTTTAAATGAACGAACATGATTAAATTTCCGTCTCTTAACGACAATGACAAAAGTAGAATCAATAACACACTTTAATATTAAAAAAAACTATGCACATTCCTTGAGCACCGGACTATTTATAAGGGGTGGCAAAAGTTAACCGGGGGTGTGAAATAGAGTCCACTCAGACGTTCATTCAAATGATATAATTAGTAAATAGAAATAAGGTTAGTTTGAGACGGTGGCGTACGTTATAGGGGATGGATCAAAGAGGCAGCTTAACTCGTTAGGTCGATCAGTATATTTAGGAGTTGTTCACTCGTATAATATATGTAAATATTTAGAGAACAGCGTCTATATATTATCAAGTGTAGGCGTTGTTGAACAGAGTACTCAAAATTCTTTGAAGGAATATTTGCAAGACTTTCGCGTATGGATGATTATTTGGAGAAAAGTTTTTTTCAAACAACATTTTTTTCTACAATGTTGTTTATAAGCATGACAGTTGTGAAAACTATACGTCGTCAACTGAAAATGAAAAGCTTATAACCGCCAAAATAAATAAAATGATTTTTTAAACTTTGATACTAAGGTCAATACTAATTCATTGCAATGTATATAAAATAAAAGTCGTCAACATTTATCATACAAAGCGTCTAGTTACAAAAAGCGATATTACCACATTTCAAGAAAAAATATGTGCGTATTTTACTCGCAATTTATCATTGAAAATAATATGTCTTTAAACTCAATATAAGTCTACAGAAATAAATGTAAAACAATACTTTTTTTAACAAAGTAAAACAGTTCTATATCATCCATTATCAATTAATTAAAACCAGTTTAAAAATAATTGTAAAATAAATATTGTACAGTATAATATAAAGTATAGTATAGTATAATATGCATATATGCCGCCTGTGTGGTCGAGTGGTAAACATTGTTGGCTTCAGCTACGGAGGGCCTGGGTTCAAATCTCGGTACGGACAGTTTGATAAAAAATACCATTCAAATCTGTAGCCAGCAATGGGTTTAAACCTAATGATACATTTATGTCTTATAAAAACATTCATTTACTAGAATTGCATGCAACCTAAGTACATAGTTATTATATTTTATTATTGTTCTGCCAAAACATTTCTGTTTGCCACCTGTGTAGTCGAGTGGTGAACGTCGTTGGCTACCGCTACAGAGGGCACGGGTTCGAATCCCAGTACGGGAAGTTTTATAAATTGATTTTTCAATTGATTTATGATTTTCTGTTCAAAGGCATGGATGGATGTGATGTCTTGAATTCACCCACCCACCCATCCTACCCTATGAACGGGGCGGGGCGTACCGAGAGCGATTAGCTAACCACTAGTTCTGTCCTAGCCCTTTCCTTCTATTTCTACTCTCTTTGGAAAAAGAGAGGTTGAGCAGTTGAGTAACAAGCAGTTCTCGTAGAAACATTTCTGTTGAGATAAACTCCATTAGGAGTCCATATGCTCCACATTGGGAGCGGACATGGTAAAAAAAAAAACATTTCTACGCTAAAAAACCAATTTTGTAAGAAAGGTGAGAAGCTTTTATTAGAAATTAATGTGAAAACTTTGTTTATTTTTAGATTTTAGTAAAAATTTCACCAGTTCAAGTTCACCCGTGCACTTGAACGTCTGAAGATGCCGAAAGGCGAAACCCAGGTCGTTAGTGACAAAATTTGTATGAATGTACATAATTTGAACGATTCAAATTTACGGAAAATTCTTTAAAAGCACTGTAAATAGCTAGTGGTTGGTATGATTTTGAGTGCCTAAGTTTGTAAATAGCCGAAGTTACATCGGCAGTATATTTCTGTTATCTAAGTTCAAAGCCATCGCTGGCGGACCGAATGTATATGTTCAGTTCCAAGATTTATTACCTTTGAATGAGCTCAGTTTAAATGTTTACACAAATACAGGGTTTTACTCCAATTATATAAAGGCCTGAACACGACTCTGATGACCTTCTGAATTAATGGCCTCTCATGCGCTGGAGGATTTTCGTGTTAACACTATGGTTTAATAGTACTGGACATGTCCTAAATTATAGAGATAATAATACTATAATTACAACTCACACTGCAATAATTATTAACTATAACATTTCTACGTACCCGCAGTGAGAGTCAGTTAATTACAGATAGTAATGAAGAATTGTTAATTACTTGAATTATCAAATAGTAAATTTTCACAAAATTATCGGTGCTGAAAAATAGTGAACAATTTATAATATTACCACCGATAAATAACAGTTGCATTTTATTCGGGATCAAAATAAATGGTCAGAGCTTAAATCAATTTTTGGTCAGAATAAAAATATTATAAGGTCAGATTTTATAACCATTTTGGTAAGGTAAGGTTTTTTTTTAAAATTTAATTTAAATTATGACTATTTTATATAAATTCTTACCATTAATTATTTATTCTGCTCTCTGTTCACTGAACAATATATAATGACCATTCAATATAAATTCAAAACAATGTGATACAAATTATGACTGAAACTGTATTAAAATTCAGACCGGTTAAATACGAGCCTATTTTTCTACAGCAAAAAGTATATGGCAATTTTTATAGTCTTTATAGAGAAGGCCTGGTAGCTTGTGATGTCTAAAAAATCCCTCTAATTCTTCCGATCCTTCAATAACTGGGTGTAACGAGAGCGATTAGTTCACCATTAGTCCTATCCTAGCTTTATCATTATATCCCTAAAACTCTCTTTGTAAAAGATACGTTCAGTAGCAAACAGTTCTCTTCGAAAAAAGTTCTGCTGAGATACTTTCGTTGGGAGGTCTCATGCTCTACATTGGGAGCGGACATGGATAAAAAAATATAATGAAAAACATTATTTTTAAATTCATTTCAATTATTAATCACAATATTAATCATTTGCTATTATTATATTTAAATGAAGGAAAAGCTTCTTTGATATGTTCAAGTATCAAAGTTTCCTCATCTCAAACAATTACTTAACACCCTTATGTTTCAATTAACCCATTACAACATCGACAATCCTATGGGAATTTGATGTTATGGCTGCCTAAGCCTTAGATTAAAGTTAAAATCAAAGGTGTTCTCAGAGAAACGTTACAATGAAAGGCAAATGCTTACAACCTGAGCGACGTATTTACAGTACAATATAAAAAAACACGTCTCTCACTATTCGATTATTAATTGTTTTGAAAAGATTTATAATAAATGCGCCCTCGTAGAAAATATTAAAAAAAGTAACTGTTGCTTATAATACTACATGATCATTTGCTTCAGAGAGAGTACCGATCAACATATTGGATAAATAAAGGAGTAGTAGTTAGTTAATCACTACATTTAAATAAGTTAAACGAACTAAGTCAAATTCGTTGGCAATTATAGCTGGCAGAAACCTTTAAATAACTTAACGATTTTTTTATCCATGTCCGCAGACAATATTCATTTGTACTTTATTACACTCTATTTAAAAGGTCAAGACCAGTTTCGCTCATTGCGAGCATTGTCAACTGATAAGAAAAATATATAAACAGTGCTGTTTATACAAAAGAAATTGAAAAAGAAAGGTGTAAACAACAATTGACATTGAAAAGAATTTACAAATTACAGTGAAGTGACTCTATAATAAATTACGCAAAATTAAAATGTTTAACACCTCTAACATATAATTAAAAAATCCACAAATATTAATAAATTAATAAAAGTGGTGACTGATGGCAATTATAAACAAAATTAAAATTTGGTAAAAAAGTGATAGAAATTCTACATTACTAAAGTAAATAACTTCTGTTTTTCCCAGCGAAACCGGTCCTGACCTTTTAAATAAAGTAGAATAGAGTACAAAAAAATATTGTGTTTTTATTAATATAATGTCTTCCCATCAAGTATTGACAGTGAACACCCTAAAAGTGATTCACTTTCATGTTGGTTTTCAATTTAATTTTTTATTTTTTACCTATCGATAACATTTTCGTAAATGTGTGTTCATGTTGAAATTTCCTATAAGTATTCCTAGAGCGCAAAATTGTATAGGTGCAAAAAGTGTTATTGTGTATATTTAATAAAATTCTAATTCATCTAAGCCAGTGGTCTCCAAACTCAATAAGGATGTGAGCTACTTTCAGAAATTAAAATTTTCTGGTGAGTTACCTATACATATTCCTTCTTTATAATTTTTTATCGTCGTCTCTTATCGTACCATACATAATATTATTATATTACTTAAAATAAATAAGAGCATTAGAGTTTCTAATAATACATAATTGTTTATTTATAAACAAAATAATAATTGAAAAATAAGTGTGAGTAAAAATAAATATATAAATAAAGTGAAAAGAGTGTCATTCACTTTCCTCGACAACTTTGTTAATTCTCTGTGAGTACCTTGTCACTTCCATCCGAATGCAATTAATAAGATGTACATCTGTAAGTCTGTTTCTATATTTACTCTTAACCACCTTAATAGTAGAAAACGTTGATTCACATAAGTAGGTAGAATAAAACAATGCCTTCATTCGATTTTTTTTATTTTCGGAGTTTAATAATAAAATTGTATAGGCAAATTTATAAATATGATAAAATAATCTACGCGAGCTATCGAAAACGCGTCGGCGAGTGACCGTTCGGCGATCACTGATCTAAGCTATATATTTTGTATACTCATTCCGTCTAGTAAAAGTAGCAGTTGCAATAACGTAAACCTAAAAAAGGTAAAATCGTTAATGATTAATGAAATATTAAATGAGCTTTTAATAAACGAAAATCTCTTCATTTAAAAAAAATATATTTCCACCTTTAAGCCATAAAAGCTAAGCTCGCCCATGTTTAAAATAGTTAACCAGTAAAACGTGGGTTGAATTTAAAATTTAATATCGCTGAAAGGACATGTCGGGAATTGGGAATCGATTTTAGTACGTTACCAAAATTAATAAAGGTACGTAATAAAAATATACGACCGCTCTGAACTAACATTGTACGCGGAGGCAGGCACGGTGGGACGATAACTATAAAAAAGTTTTTAGAAGGACCGACATAAAAAGGTTAAATAGCAATAATCAAACGTTTAGAGAAGTCTAAAATCAAATTATTTATTTTAGTATTATCATGCATGGACGTTAGTCTGTTTTTACAGATACTGCCACCAATAAGGCAGTGCTTAACTTTGGCAAATATTCAAAAGAGTTTAAGTTATGGATAGGTCACTCAACAAAAACTTTGTGACAATTAGTTTAATTTTCAGTATTTTTATCATTTTTTTTTTACCATGTCCGCTCCTAATGTGGAGCATATGGACTCCTAATGAAGTTTATCTCAACAGAAGTGTTTCTACGAGAACTGCTTGTTACTCAGTTGCCCAACCTCTCTTTTTCCAAAGAGAGTAGAAATTAGGGCTAGGACATGACTAGTGGTGAGCTAATCGCTCTCGGTACGCCCCGTTCATAGGATAGGATAGGTGGGAAGAGAGATTCAAGACATCACATACATCCATGCCTTTGAACAGAAATTCATAAATCGATTGAAAAATCAATTTATAAAACTGTCCGTACTGGGATTCGAACCCGGGACCTCCGTAGCGGTAGCCAACGACTTTGACCACTCGACCACACAGGCAGCATTTTTATCATAATAAAGTGAAAATTTTCGAATACAAGCAAACATTGGTGGAACAATCAAATAGATATGGACGAACTACGATAATATTACAATAGAAAATCAGTGGACTTATCCAATATAATAATAAGAAAAAAATGTTTATAATTTTGATTTTGTACACTAAATAACAAACAGTGGATCTAGTCTCTTTTGAAAAACTAGATATTTTTTATAAACGAATACAATCAAAGACTAATAAATCTTTCTTGACAATAATTTGAAGGCCTTGGCAACTGATTTTAATAGTCAAAATACATGTTGCTAGAGCTAAGTTTGAGCAAATTAAATTTGACCTTCTTTATAGTCAGTTTGTTTGTTTTATAAATTGATTCGTCTATACATTTATGAATTTCTGTTAGATGGCATGAATGCATGTGATGTCTTTAATTTCCTTCTCACACCCATCACATCCTAAACACGGAGCGCTGCAAGAGCAATTAGCTAATAGTTTTTCCTTTCCTACCCCCTTTAATTATATCCCTACATACTTTCAAAAAAGGAAGTATGTACCGGTAAACCAAGTAATAAACAGTTCTGGTAGAGATACTACTGTTGAGATAGACTCCTTAAGGAGTCCATGGTAAAAAAGCCTGTTTGTGTGTAAAGATAGTTCTATCGAATGGTCGAAGATGTATTGTATACATTGAACCGTAAATGGATTCGGATGTCTATTCCGCTTCTAGGTTTTGAGATGAATCTTAGATTTATTCGTGGTAGTTCACGATTGTACCAGCTAAGCCAAAATGCTAAAACCTCTTTATAATGTAACTTTGTTATTATTAAGCATTATGTGACACACTTTCATCGTGTAAACATGAGCCAACATTGCCCTTATCCGCCCTTTTTACCGGCTAATTAATTTCATTTATAATGATAATGGCCACGTAACGGACTTTGTAAAAGTAAGTGGATACGAAAATAAAAAATATTAAGATTAAACATGATATTTATTATTGACATGAAAAATAAAAACTCTTCGACTGAAATTATTTGGACTAAACTTTGATTTATATTTTATGATGTGTATTTACCTCATTTTTTTTGATGTTACTTATTAAATTTTGTCAGTACGGTGACAATGTATTATGGAATACACGTACAATATCAAAGTATTTCGGTTTTTCCCCCGATAATATAAAGAGATCTGACAAATTTCAATGAAAACAAAAATACATTTTACTTGGCAATCATTTATTTTTTGGTATATAAAATTATGTTAAAAACCAAAAGCGAAAATACTGTTTGAATTGTATAAAGCTTTTTAAACATTGAATATTTTTTATCCATGAAAATTACTTAACCATGTTTTTAGATGTTTGTGTTATTTTTTTATATTTTAAGCAATGAATCACAGTAAAATTGTTTAACATAGTTTTTTTTAACATTTAAATATTTTTATTCTCATCAGTGGACCAAACTACAACGTGCTATTGGTAAGTAGATGAGGTTTACGAAAGACTTTATTGTTTTTTTTTATTAAGATTTTACAACTTTGAAAAAACGCTGGCAAAGACGCAAAATTAAAAACTTTATTTTATATTACAAAATAAGACATAATCTAAATATCTTGGATTACGATATAATTATATAATCTGTGTATAATATTATGTATACACCCCATCATTCACTGTACAATATTGATTACCCCTGACATGCTATAATTATAATTTATCTTATTTACTTGCACTCGAATATTATGTAAAGTTTCAATACACATCTAATCAAAATTAACTATTATCATAAATATACATCCACCGAAAGATTTATTAATTCAATCTTAACCATAAACAATGATTGGTACTATCGACAAAAACGAACAATTCGTTCGAAACAAGTCAGTACTTATCAAGGGGTTCAATAGCTCAGCTTAACTTACCAAAACATCTTTGTATTCTGATTTTTGATCAAGTGAATTATTTTAATACAGTTTGTATAAACTTATGTTATGCCAATAAAGTGAAACACCTATAATAATAAAGTGTTTTAATTAAATTCATAAAATTAATAATTGTCTGAAATAATAAAAAATATACTCGACTCAAAAAACAACAGCAGGAAATGGAACAATGTTTCAAATCAAATATAGAAAGCTCTAGCTACGTTTATTTTTATACGACTTTATATAAGACACAGCTTTTAACACTGCACACACATTGTATAATTCAAGAGCTTTTTCCCCGGTAAATAATTAAAGCGACCGAGCGCAGGTAAGGCCTCAATTTATAACGTTGAATATTTTTAAGTCACCGCTCTGTCTTAATAATTTATTATTTAGAAACGAGAGGTAAACTAAACAGTTTTTATGGCTAGGAAAAAGTTCTTTCAATAGTGAATTATTTAAGATTTTTTTACTCACCAACTGTTGGTATATAGAAATCAAATATATTTTTGAAATTATAAAGCATTTTTAGTGTATGATAATTTGCTATTAGTCTCAAAGAGCATCCGTTTAATAATAAGAATGTAAGGATTCAGAAATAACTAAAACTTTTTACTTTTCGTTTTTTCTATTAATTAGAAACCGTTGAATTCTGGAATAGAAAGACGTAGAAAGTGATAGACATTTTAAAGATTTTTCAAGTAAATAACAGTTATTTTTTACTATTATTATTACTGGAAAGTTATTGATAACACTGTGCTAAAAACAGTTATTAGACATTTTCCTCTTAGACGTAAAAACATTATATGAATATCTATATTAAGAAAAAAACACAATATTCCTTTGAACTTTATATCCAATTTATTTATAAAGATCAGGTAATTCATTAATTGAAAATTCTCGCCATGAAGCAAAACCACTCCTGAACTTTATAAATAAAGTGGATATAAAGTACAAAGGAATATTGTTTTTTCTTAATACAATGCTTTTCCACCAAGTATTGACAGTGAACACCATAACAGTGATAACTGTCTCTTTTTTTGTTTTCATTTGTTGAAAATGTTCTTTTAGTAGAATTGTCTTTTTTAATCATCAATATCATATATTTTCACCAACTTTTTTTGACGGTTATGATTGAAAAAGCAATAACACATAACTGAAAATTTAAACAGTGAAATTCTTACTAAAATCTGAAAATAAACAAAGTTTTAACATTAAGTTCTACATTAAAAGACTTATAAACTAAAAAATCAGAAAAAGCTTCCCAACCTTTTTACAAAATTGGTTTTGTAGCGAAGAAATGCTTTGGCAGAACAATAATAAAATATAATAACTATGTACATAGGTTGCATGCAATGCCCTCTCTAAGACAATAAGTGAGCTGCGCGGACCGATCAAATATTAATTGAATAACTGACTTTTAGTGCGCGCCAATCCGAAATGAGTGCGCGGCCGCGCGCGCGCGCAGCTTAGAGGGAAAGTTGGTTGCATACATTATAACGATCATTAAAAGGGATATGTTTATATATTTACGAAATACTATCATAATGTTATGAAATTCTCGGTCATTATAACTATCACAAATCAAAATAACCCTAACTATATCATAAAACATGGATAATAGTCGATCTCAGCTGCGATGTAAGTTTTTAATCCCCGGACGGATATCATCTTTAATGTATTAATACTGTAAAACAAGACAAACAGCTTATCGAACCAATAGTCTGAATTATTTGTCTCCAATGTATAATACATAAACTCAGTGCTTTTTTTAAAAGGTGCTGGAACCCACTTCTTTTCAAGCTTTTTGATATAAGTTTTTGTCCGTTGGCAATGTGTAGCATATGGTTTCCTAATGAAAGTATCTCAACAAAACTTTATTTTACGAGAGCTGCTTGTTAATCAGTTTTATAGTTTTAAAGAAAAGAATAGAATGATAAGGTTAAGACAGGACTAGTGGATTGAAAAAGTGGGAGAGAATTTAGATATCAAAAACACTCACGCTTTCGAACTTCACCTGATACTGAACTTTTGCGCTTTTGGAATGAAAAATATGACTTCCATTTAATTCTTGAAAATTTATTTCACTTTTCAACATATTGAAAGATTGATTTTACTTTGCCAAATTATATTAGGCCACTCGCAGGTTTTGCTGTTCTTACTTTTTCGTGGAGTAATTCTCCCTAAAAAACAAAAGTTTTTTTTACTAAATATATTTTTTTCTCGAATATTGATCAGAAACATTAAAATAAGATGCCGGAACGCCGTTCCACCGCGTAACATGAAAACAAGCACTGTATATACTTATTATATCCGCTCTCAATTTGGAGCATGTAGACACTTATATCAACGGATATTTTTATGCTCAACCTCTCAATTTTAAAGAGAGTTGGGATAGTAACTAGTAAGATATGACTAGAAGTTAACTAATCGTTCTTACTGCGCCGTGTTATTTTAGGATTGGAATGGTGGTGAGAAGAGACTTCCCAGACATCTATGCTTTTGAACTGAAATCTATAAAATTGATTGAAAAATCTATACTTCAAACTAACAAGGTCGAACACTTGACCGCGAATATTTGTTTGAAAAAAGTAAGATTGCCTAATTGACTCTAAAGTTTCTGTAAAAAAATCGTTGAAACACTTCATTATAAGTCCATATACAACGATAAAAAAATATTTTTTTTGCAATTTTTTTTTTATAAAAATATTGGGTTAATTTTTATGCTTATGTAGAAGAGAAAAGGTCTTCGAGATAAATAAAACTCTTTTTGAAAAGACGTCTAAATATTATATTATATGCAGACACAAAATATTCCACGCGGCAACCTTTTTAAAACGTTTTCGTTAAATTTTAATTCAACAATTTTTCAGTTTTCTGACAAAAAAGTAGCCATCCAGTGTGTAGAGTATATAGTACCAAGACATATTGTGTCATAACTTTTTTGTGGAATGGAAGGTTCTATATTTGGAATAAATTCCTTAACTAAAAGTTGTTTTTTTTTTTTTTTTAAATAAATTGTGTTAAATGGTGATGAATTTATGGTATTTTTCAAACACTTATTACACAAATATTTTTAAGTTGATATTTTTAAGAATAAAAAAATATCGCCTAACACGACAGTGTCTCAGTATATGGATCAATAAATAATTTAGAAACGGCTGAGGAATTAATTAATTCATAATTAAAAATCAGTCCAGTGCAGTTTATGCAGTTTATGCCATGGATATGATGAGAAAACTTTTTCTCTGTCGATAGGGTTGTTGTATACGTAAACAGGCGGTGATAGGAAACCATCTTACTATTTTCAAATTTAATCACTTATTATTATTTAAAAAAGCAGAATTATATTTTTTTATTGAGCTCATTTCTTCATGGCATTATTTGATTGTATCTAGAAGTTGAGCAGCTGTATAAACAATCCTTAAAAATATATAATTAGATTATTTTATTTTTTATATCAAATTTATGGAGCTTTAAGTACAGGCACGTTAGCGTCAATATTCTTCGAGTCTCCTTCATCGCTAATGTTTTGGTAGTTTGTATTCCTTAATTATCGTTGCTGACGGAAAGGCGTGATTGATACATAGGTGAGAAATCTCCAGTGAAGCCAGTTCACGAAGACTCCATAAGCATTCATTTGTAAATCACTTTCGATATAGCTCCTCACATACATAAATAAACACATATAAAACACAATGAAGTCAACCAAAGAGAATTATTTTCATGATACTAAGGGTAATTTTTACATGTTTTAGTATAATTAGATACTCTATTAGAAATATATACGGTTCTTATAAAAAAGGATAATAAAAGTTCAAATCAAGTATACGATAATATTGCAATGATATAGGCTCTCAAAAAATTCAATATTATACAATCAAATCTCACTGAATGAAATCATTTCAATATTTTTCGAAAATCAAATTGACCTTATTCATAACGAAGTTAACTTTATAACAGTGCCCTACTTATAGTTTTAAGTACTAAAAATAATTCATACCAGTTGCGAAATGTTCGACGTTTGCACAAAATTGGATAGGAACCAACTAGTTAACAATAACTTGTCGCTCTGATGGAACTCGATTAACAAAATTGATATTTTATTAGTGTGATTTATAACGCTATGAAAATTTCGTACGTTTGATTTTGAACACTTTATTATTAAATTACATTATTGTTTTCGAAAATGTTCACATCGCTATTTTATATTCATCCTTTCAACATGCTAGATTAATTAATTTATTTTTGAGCATATCAGAAAATAACCTTAAGTGCTGCTTCATTTTTTTTATTTTTAAACCATGTCCGCTCCCAATGTGGAGCATATGGACTCCTAATGGAGTTTATCTCAACAGAAGTGTTTCCACGAGAACTGCTTGTTACTCAGTTGCTCAACCTCTCTTTTTCCAAAGAGAGTAGGAATAGAAAGAAAGGGCTAGGACAGGACTAGTGGTTAGCTAATCGCTCTCGATACGCCCCGTTCATAGGATAGGATGGATGAGAGGAGGGAATTCAAGACATCACATACATCCATGTCTTCGAACAGAAATTCATAAATCGATTGAAAAATCAATTTATAAAACTGTCCGTACCGGGATTCGAACCCGGGCCCTCCGTAGCCAAAGCCAACAACGTTGAACACTCAACCACACAGGCGGCAGCGAGAGCGATTAGTTAACCACTTATCCTATTCTAACCTTATCCTTATATCCCTAAAATTCTCTTTGTAAAAGATGAGTTTTGTAAAAGATGCTTTATAGAGACTTAAAAATACTTAAGATCCGTGAGTTTGTTCGAGAAATCTCTCAAAAGTTTCACAGCGGGGTAGGAAAACATTATAACTCAACGATCTCTTATTTTTACAACAATCGTTTTAGACTCAGAGCAGTTCTGCTCGACGTCCCAACAAATATTTTTTTCTTAAACTAATAAAACGTATAAATACCACGCACCACGAAAATACTTCCTTGTGTATTGTATGTGTATATATATGTATGCGCATGTCTGTGTACATGTATATATATAGTATGTGAATATGTATATTTATAATGTGATTTGCAAATGAATGCATGTAGTGTCCCCGTGAACTGGCTTCACTAAGGATTGTTCACCTCTGTAAAGATGAAGCCCTAACGTCAGTGGCGATGGCAAATAAATGCAAATTACCAATATATTTGCGATAAAGCAGACTCGAAGAACTTTGACGATAACGCGCCCTAGGACTTAAAGCTCCATAAAATTCATATTTAAAGAAAGTACCGAATATAAGAAAGTAATTTCTGTAATCTTTTCAAGACTTTCTATCTTATACTGAAAACGATTTGCAGAAAAAGTGATTATCGTATTTCTAAATGGGATGATACATGAACTATTTTCAGATCTCAATAAAAGCTTTGTAAAAAAATGTAACAATTTCAATAATAATTTTGAATAAAAACTACCAGTGTAACCTAACGCAATGTGGTCATACAAATATTTTAGTAAAGCAGTCTACCGAGTAAGTTCCGACAAAACCTACTATTAAATGTAGAAAGCCCCTTATATCCACTTGTACTATATTTCGGGAACAAATTAAATGGTTTGAATTTAAATCAATTTTTGGTCAGAATAAAAATATTATATGGTCAAATTTTATATAATTTTGGTTAGGTTAGGTTAGTATCGCTCACCCATATGACATTTTGTCGAAACCAATTCCACTTTGCACCAAAAGCAACGCAATACAATAACATTATTATTGACAAAAAAATGTCTGATCATGTGTCAAAACAAATCTGACTAAATAATATAAAATATCACTAATTTTATTTAAATTATGACCATTTTTTATAAATTGTGAACGTAAATTTATCATCCTGCCGTCTGCATACTATTTAATATAAATTCAGACAAATTAAACAAAAATTATGACCGAAACTGTATTAAAATTCAAACCAGAAAAATACGAGACATATATCGAGGTCCTAACCAATGATTTTGGCTAGACCTCGTTTTGATCCTTTTTCAGTTTAGACCTTTTGGTCAATTTGATGATTTTGGTGATATGCAAATTATAAAATATACACAACCTTGAATTTCACGGAGACTTCAAAACTGGTGTTTGATTGAAATATTCTAATATTAATTAAATGAGTTGTCTAGGAAAAACCTTCAATTTTCAATTTTCACAAGCTCACCATTTTTCAAACTTAAAAGCTAAATTTAGATACTAATTCTGCATTTTCAGCTTACATCCTTTTGATAGAACGTGTATCAAGTTTGATAAAAAAGCTCTTTTAAAAAAACTATGGGTTACGTCCTGTTTCCTTTCCACAGTCGATATATTATATGATTAATATGATCGAAACTGGGAAAGTTATGGCTTAGAAATGACGGTTAGTAATTATTGCTTAGTGAACTATAATACTATGTACAAGTATTTGCAAGTAAATTTCCACTAAGTAATATTGACCGAAGTGTCACATTTTGATATTAATTATTCAAATTGACCCCGATAAGTTATCGCTTCAATGGTTATTCTGCATTAAAACGTTAATTATTCTGGTTGTCATTTTGATCATTTGGTACTTTGTAGTATGCCAATGTGGTATTTATTGCGTTGAACCAAATTAAGCTGTATTTTAACTGACGGTGATTGCAGTCAGTTAATACTCGAATAAAAATGTGGTTTTGAGCGTCAGTTACGATGAAAAGCAGTATGGAGCTGTAAACAAGCTGGTATGTATTATCATATGGTTTACTTTACAGCGATTCATATAGTGTTTTAATATAACACAGAATTAGTGCTACATATTCTAAAATTTTAATCTAAAATCAGGATCAGTTCCATTCAGTAGAATAAGTATTATCAGTCGATGAAAAATATAAATATAATTATTAACGTTTTTTGTCGGATACAAATACAATTTTTGGAAAATTTTGAATGGGTTGAAAAGTTATTGAAATCATGTTAAAAATATAAAAAAGAATAATCGAGATTTAAAGCTTTTTAGTTAAGTGAATCATTTCAATAATGATAATTGTACTATCCATATGATGTACTCGACAGAACTGAAGGGTACTGGCATGTCATGCAAGGAAGCAAAGCAGCGATGGGCTTGCAATACGTTAAAAAGGGGGTCGCTTAATCTCAAAGCAAATATTGGTGTTCTGGGGAAGAAGTGAATTTTTTAAATACTCCCATGAAATACTTAAATAAGCAATCGATTGTTATTTAAAACAACTAAAATATGTATTAAGATGCAATTTACCGTAAACTTATAAATCTATATGGCTAAAAATGTACTACTGTGTGTACAAAAGCTGTCGTGGATAATATATAGGTCAGAAATTGCAGTTATATACTAATTTGATCATTTGCCACTCATTATTGATGAGTTTTTAATTGTATGTTATAGGTGTTAAGCATTTTAATTTTGTGTAATTATAATTTAATTTGTAAATCCTTTAAATTGTTAGTAATTGCTTACGCCTTCTTGATTTCAATTTAACTTGTATAAATAGCACTGTTTAATTTATTTTCCTTATCAGTTTATAATGCTCGTGAGGAGCGAAACCGGTAGTGATTCAATAAATTTAAGTGGAAAAAGTACTAAAAATCTTTTATTATTATTTTTTATGATCTGAGAATATTGTTTTCTTTTGAATTAACAAGGAGCTCGTCGGTCTTAGTAAAATTTAACAAGAGGCTAGTGCGAGCCCCTCCGAGCCCCCTCCAGCCCACCCCTGAAGCAAAGTAATTGTCGGGAGACAGGGAAACATGGAAGTGCTGCGTGATGGCCATATGCTTCACATAGGGAATGTATATGGTCAAAGAAGAAGAATAATGATGATTGATAATAATTATCACATGTAATTTTAAGTACTAATAAAGATTGTAATCGTTTTTGTGACTGTTTTCAAATTAACATTGGACGTCGTTGATATCACGAAAATATTAAAATTAATTCAAATCGTCATCAATAATAGCAATGCATAGCATTACTCAAAATTTAATTTTGAAAATCCATCAAGTACCTCCAGTCTAAATCCGAAATTATGATGTTGAAAGTATTTGAAAAAGTTTCGAAATGATCTTAATGTTGGTATCACGCGTTTGATTTATAGAGAATAGTTAACAAGTTAGCTTTATAAACTAAACATACCGTGAGTGTATGAATTAATTTAGAAAAGAGAGTGATATCTTACGCATTTTATGTAAACTCTTGAAAACAGGTAAAATATGTTACCTCTTCCCTTTTTAAATGTCTCAATACTAAATCGATACAATTGGTGATTGGCTATTTGTGAGCTGAGTACTACAAGGTTCTAAGTGTCGACTTTTATTAATTATTCGCCAAACTTAAGTGTTAATGAGGCAGTCCTAAGCGTAGCATTATGTACATGCTATAAAAAATTCCTTTTCTTATTTATTCTCCATTTTTTAAATATATCTTCTCCAATAATAATTATCACATGAGATATCTTCCATAGAATTCTTTTTATTTTAATATAAAAGCGTAAGTCTGTTTTTTGAATCACCTGTGCTTACATACAAATTTTAGTTAGAACCTTGTAGCACTGGCGGTTTGTTTGAATTTCAGATGGACAAGGTTCTAAGTGAAGTTTAGGTATTTCTAATTAACTATGAATAACGATTTTTAACAATATTTTATTAATAGTTATATCATGCCAGTACCATCATTGACATATACAATCAAAAAGAAACTTGAAAACATTTACAATTTTCAAAATACAAGCATTCAAAATTTCAAATGCCCATATCTTTTTTGGTGCAGCTGTCCACATATAACCTTGTAGTACTCGACTCGCGTAATAGATACATTTACGTAAAAAAAAATAGTGTTTGAGATGTTGTAGTGTTGCGTTGTGTCTCAAATATGTTATGAGACAAAAGAGTTTTTTATTTTAAATGAAAGCAAGCAAGGTAATTAGGTAAAGTATGGCTTCCAGCTTGGCTTAAACCGAAATCGGTTAACCGGTTTATTGCTTGTTTGAAAATTAAATATATTTTGCACCGTTAATTGTTTAGTTTATTGAAAACCTCTTTTGAGTTAAGTACAATGGAGTTTTATACAACTATTCTTATGTCAATTCAACAGTGGTCAAAGTCACTGGAATCCGTGATAGATTCAACTGGGCTTCATTGCCTGCGTTAAAGCATACGTTTAACCTAAGTCTTTTAAAATTATACAAATACAACAGTGTTATGACAAATCTCTAATGAATCTTTTTAATTCTGTTGTTTTTTTTACCTTTTCGCTTTTAATGTATGTGCCGATGTCTTGCTTGTATACTTAATCACAGATGTCTCATAGAAATGTATGAGTTCATTAGAAATCAATATTTTCAATCAATCAATATCAAATCAATATCAATCAAATATTAATATCTCACCCATTGTGGTCTAGCTGGTTAGAGCTTGCTCTACCGACTAGGTGGTTCTTGGTTCAATCCCTGGTAAGGTCAATGTCAATGTCAAATTTAGATTTTTCAATTTACCTTGAGTTTATCTCGAGTGACTTACAATACAAAAATTCTCATCGAGTTTTTCTCGTTTGATCTTTAAAATATTTGGCGCATTGACGTTTAGATGTAATGTCAAATATTTTTTGATCATATTTTTTTTTTATAAATTAGAAGTGGACAGTTTTTGTATAAAAAAATAAGCAAACCGTTCGAGATGATAGTTTTTGCCGTCCACTAAATTTGTATCATATATTTAATGAATTAATTTTTGTTAATTGTTTGTTAATTCTTATGTCTTGAAGATTTGATCTCTTTATCACGAAACACGATAGGACAGTCCACCAACCACTGTAACTAAAAAAGAACGAATATAAATGGAAATAATTTATAAACTTACCTGGGTTCAGATATCATCTCCCATTGATCATTCGTAAGAAATGCTCTAGTATGAAATTCACATCTAACCAATAAATTTTTACTCGTAAAGTTTGAGCTAACTTTCCACTTATGACGGCCTTTATAAAATATTCCAAACTTTCCAATGCTTCCACAATGAAGAGGGTAAATGTATGTTTTGTAAAATATGGTTTAATACAAATTTTCCTTTTAGCATACTAAATAATAACGGCTGTGAGAATTGCGTTGGTTATTTTTCTTGAAATCGACTATTGAAAAAAATAAATTCAATCTTAAACTTGCTTATAATGTGGGTTGCAGATAATGTTTTAAAGTAGAATTTTTTTCTGTCAATATATTGTAAATTTATGGCTAGACTAACCCCAGGGGTATTAAAAATATACTTGCAGATAAAAAGTCTTTTGATTATTTGTAGACAGATCATTTTTTCTTCGTTATTTTTATGGTTTGGGTAGGATAAGAAACGATAAAAAAACACAAAAGATCAAGCATTTAATTCAAGAATCTATAAATCATTTTAAAAAAGAAAATCACTCTTATATTGAATCACACAGATGATTAAGGAGGCAGTTATAATGACCTGATTTATTCAAACAACTGATATTTTAACAAAGTTAACAATTTAAGTTCAGTCCAATAAGACAGCAGAAGTGAAAACTAAGAAAAACAAGCAAACAGTCACTTTAGAAAAAATACCTGAATTTTATTTTAAAAATAAAAATATTGTTAAACAATATTCAAACCAACAAATTATCCGGTGAAGCAAATTATCTTTTTTAATGGAAACAAATTAAATGGTCAGAATTTAAATCAATTTTTGGTCAGAATAAAAATATGAACGGTTAGAATATTTAATAACAATTTTGGTTAGTAGGTTAGGTTAGGTTAAGTTTTTTTTTATTTCATTTAAATTATACTTATTTATTCTGACCAGCGTTATTCAAATTCTGACCAGAAAAATACGAGCCTTTTTTAATTTGTGTTTGCCGTCATTTTTTGTCACATAATTTGTAAACATGTATTCATATCATTATTTATATCACTCGAAAGTTATTGAATCTCGTATAATATTATTAGACATACGAAATAAGACTTTTGCAGTATTAAAATATTTCATTACAGTGGACATATATAAATTTTTCCCAACATCTTGTTAAGTTGAGTATGACCAACACTATTTTTTTTTTTGTTTATGATTACATTTAAAAAACAACGAAATTAAAAATCAGTCACAACTTCCTCTATTATTAAAATTCTGATTATATTTTCATCGAGAAGAAAATGCAAGGACGCAGCGAGCTTAGAAAAGCCACACTCCACTCGTTTTATCAACTAAAATAACTTGTGTAAATTTCATGTTACCACACTCAACGTATAATAGTTTTATTAATTACTGTGAATTATGCACACTACTAAATACCACAGACAATAGAATTATAAATGAAACTAAGTGAATAAATATTAAAATATAGTAATTTCAAACAATGTTTGTTAGAAATGATTCTTATTTCTTTTAGCTTGAAAACTGTATTATAATAAATACAAACGTTATGAGCCAGAGGCCTACACACTTACTTTCAAAAGCTACAAGTGTTTGAGCGAATGCTCATGTGAAAGATTTTTGGCCTTGTCTGCGAGGATGCCACATGGCGACGCTGGCATATCTGTGAGCTTAATAACCTCAATGGTCAGCTTGAAATCGTCAGATTTTTTAAGGCTGACGTATAAATGAGAGTTAACCTACAAAACTTCTTATATTTGATACTCCTTGGGGAAGATGAAGCGTTGCAAGACCACGGCTTGGTTGGATGGATGGATTGGATGTCGCAGGAATTGAGAGTGCTAGAGGTCAGCGACTGGAGTAGAAAGGTGGAAGACCGAGGCGAATGAAGAAAATTAATTGAGGCGGCAAAGATTTACCCATGACTGTAGCGTCAGAAACCGTAAAGCAGTACCGGCAGAATGCAAGCGTTGAACAAGTGGCATTTGGTTTTAATCGAGTACAGCTGTGTGTCCCAGACAGTCCGCATTGAGTTGAATGAAAAACCAAATGCCACTTATTCAACGCTTGCATTCTGACGGTACTGCTTTACGGTTGCGAATCATGGCACCTGACGAAGACTCAGAAAAACCGTATACTGAGCTTCGAGAACAGATGCTTGCGTCGGATAATGGGGGTGAGGTGGTTTGATTTTGTGAGGAATTCAGAGATAAGGGAGCGTACAAGACAGCGTCCTGTCACGTCAGTGGTTATGGAGATACGTTGGAACTGGCTGGGTCACGTGCTGCGGATGCCTCCGGAAAGCCTCAATCCTGCCTGCCTTTTCTTTCGACCGGTGGGATTCCGGCGTCCCGGACGTCCGTCGGGTACTATCCATAGGATGTACTCGGCGGAACTGAGGGATGCTGGCATGTCATGGGAGGATGCAAAGCAATTGGCAGGAGACAGGGAAACATGGAGGTGCCGCGTGGCGGCCATATGCTCCACATAGGGAGCGAACATGGCCAAAGAAGAAGAAGAAGAAGTAGCGTCAGAAAAACAATTAGAAAAAAAGCTAGCTTAAATGTAATAAAAAAATAAATCTTTCAATTTGAATTATTGAGTTTCATAAAGCACTATGGAAGCTTTTACATGTATTGATTTAAATAAGAAAATTTACTGTGCATTCATAATTAACATTAAATGTATTAATTTTTTGGCATTGTCTGCAAACGTGTTAGAAAATGCAATATAACCATTTAATTAGGTTTCAAATAACGTGTATCACAAGTTTGATTTTTTTTGAAACTCAATTTCTCAAACTGTGGTTTTTTCCAAATGACACAAATTTTCGAAATGATTTCTTCAACAAATAAGATAGAATTCGAAGCTCTCATCCGCCTTGCTAGATATATTTTAAACTTTTTTTTATTCATGTGCGCTCCCAATGTGGAGTATATTGCCTCCTAATAAAGGTATCTCAACATTTTTTTTTCTATGAGAACTGTTTGTTACTTAGTTGCTCAACCTCTCTTATCCAAAGAGAGTAGTAAGAATATATATATATAAGGCTAGTGATTAGCTAATCGCTCTCGCTATACTCAATTATCAAAGGATCAGATAGGGTTCGATAAAATCTTAAGACATCACAAACACCCATGCCTTCGGACAGATTATATATTTTTTTCGATTTAAAATTATCGTATATCGATACTTATCAAAAATAAATAGATCATATGCCATTTTCATTAAAAAATCACCAGAATGATTTTTGCGACTTAATGATTCAATTTTCACTTGACTTAGACAATACCATTAGATATATTAAAAAATCTTTTATTTTATAAAAGTCCAAAGAAGGCTACCATTTACTCACTGTTTAAGTCATTGGTATACAATTTGTGCAGCCTGTGTGTTCAAGTGGTCAATGTCGTTGGCTCCGGTTACGGAGGTCACGGGCTCGAATCCCAGTACGGACAGTTTTATCAATCGATTTATGAATTTATGTTCGAAGGCACGGGTGTATGTGATGTATTGGATTCCCTTCTCCCTTCCAATCATCCTATGAACTGGGCGTATCGAGAGCTATTAGCCAACCACTAGTCCTGTTCTAGCCCTATCCTTGTATTCCTTATTTCTTTGGAAAAAGAAACGTTGAGCAACTGAGAAACTGGCCACGGTTACTTCGCTGCCAAGCTCTTCCAGCTTGGCTGGTTAGTAAATAGTCTTAAATGTAAATGCGGATATATGATTCAGGATGCTGATCACATCCTCTGGGAATGTCCAGATTTAAATAATGAACGGGGAAAATTGCTCTAGACCATACGACTATCTGTCGGATCTGTCGGCCCCGTCGGTCATGCTGACTTGGTTGCATCTAAGGCAAATTATAGGGCATTTAAAGAATTCTCCGCGTATTTTGGAAAAATAGTTGAGTTAAATAGATAAAATCTAATATTTTCAACTGCGTTTAATTATTTATTAACTTTTAATTTCTGTAGTGCATGCAACCAAGCCTTGAAGAATTTCTTCTCGGGATATTTCTGGTAAAATTTTGAACACGACTAACGTTGTTACGCTACAGAATACACCTTATATGAAGAGTGTGAAGCCGTAGTGGGTGGTGGTGGGTACAATGTTGAGTACCCTAGGGAATTAAAAAAAAACTGAGTAACAAGCAGTTCTAGTAGAAACACTTCTGTTGAGATAAACTCCATTAGGAGTCCATATGCTCTACATTGGGAGCGGATATGGTAAAATAAAAATAAATAATATAATTTGATTTTATAATGTAATGAATGTGTTGAAAGCATTTTTGTATACATGCAAAATAATACATTATTCAAAAAAACCCATTTTCAGTTCCTTCGCTTTTTTTTATCTGACTCTCAAATCTGCGAATACATTTCAAATAAAACCACACCAACATACATTTATATTTTACACATTGCCAGAGTGGAAAACATTTCGCCATGTGACATTTTCCAAATTCAAAACGTTAGTATTCTTATTTAACACCTTTACTTTGCAGCGCTGCTGTCAACGCGGAAGTGCGTCATCGAGATAATACGTCATGCTACCAGTTTAAGTGAGATTGTAAAAAAAAAACCTAATCTTTGCCGTGTACACGAGAGACCAATATTCGCGCTAGTAGAAAAACGACATATATAATATTATTATATTCAGCGATTTTTCGGAAGAGGAAACGAAGTTGTTATTCTTTCATATTTCTTTCGCTAATATAATATTTATATTGTGTATATATTATAATATAACGTTTATTGCTTTCCTGTTTTAACCCTCCAAGGACGAGCGTGACCATGTGGTCACAGTAAACAGCGTTGTCTATTGATCTCACTATTCATCCGATTTATACCTGAATATCGTTGCTTTCACTCATATTTGGCTAAGAAGGGTACAGACTTCAGTAAGTCATTAACCGCGGGGACAGAAACGGCCACCAAAAAGCACATGTCATTTTTTGAATTTTCGTTTTTTAATGGACTTTTTGAAACTGTTAGTTATTTTTTTTATCAAAAAATCAAATTATTTACAGTTCTTTTGCTAATATATTTGTATTGAAATTATGTTGATCTAAAGCGGTCAAATTGTAAATATTTTTAAAAATTTCATGTTTAGCTATATTTCAACCCCGAATGTTTGGGTGCACATACGGCCACGTTTGTACTTACTTATGTCCGTACACAATATTACACGGTAATAAAAAGATGAGCATGACCATATTAGTCATGCGGGGTTTCTATAAAACGACATTTTTAAAATTTTTGTTAGGAATAAAAGTTATCCGTGACTTCAATATGGCTTAAAAAATATTTTTTTTAACGAAAAAAAAAGAAAAATTAATCCCGCACGGCACAGAGCAGGTTAAATGATACAAATGTTTATTTTCCGTACATAAAAGTCTTTAAAATATATTCTATGTTAAGAACTTTTAAATAATGATAAAACTTTTTAAGTCATTTAAAAAATCACCACTAACTAGTTTAGAACTCGCTCATCCAATAGACACGTATACCCACTAGCACAGGCCTATCTGATCGCACACATTCAAACAATCTAACTCCATATCAAACAACATACATTTTATTCATATATGCATGCATACATACATGCGTGAGAATTCTATACAAACACTCTCACACCGTAGTTGAAAGAACATCGCGGGGTATCCAAGTCAGAGGGTGGTGGTGGTTGGAAAATTCAAGGGGTGGGTTGAGGGGTTAGTGTTTGGTTTGTGTGACGCGCATGCGTTGTAATGGCGGAGCGCGAAGGCAGATGGCGCTCGGAGGCTGGACGCAAAAGCTGCGTGGTGATATCAGTGCTTCAAATGGTGGGTATATGATTTTAAAAGACATCTAAAGCAATTAAGATAACTTCATAGATTGTTTCAGAAAACTGTTATAAAAATATTGTCGATTTACTTTAAGCAGTTCTTATTTAGGAAAATTCATATGATTTATAAAATGGCATCATGGAATCGATATATATTTTTTTATTCTTAAATAATTAAAATTACTGCAAAGACAAAATAAAGGAATCATATTTTTTAAAAATAAAAAAATCTGAAATTTCAAATAAATGTTTTTTTTCCTGTCAATAGATGTAAATCTCGAATATAATTCATTAAAAAATATGTCGTAATAATAATATTTTTGGCACTTTTTTAAATAAAGGAATATTTTAAATATTTTTTAAACAAATTAATGAATTATGATGATGCCACGAAATATAAATAGCTCAATTTCGACAGGCAATAAATGAGACATTACGTGGAAATTCTAATTATATTTTCTGTTTGATGGAATATGACTGAGAAACACGCACTTCAGTCACTGTTGGGATGCTGCATCTCATCCCAGCGATACACGCATCTCGTTTACTCTTCATATCGATTCACTAAAACCAGCGCGGCCTCCTGGTTTCAAAATTTCCCCTCGATCTCGAGATGAGCGTAAACTCGATGAAAAAGCGCGCCAACCCGGAGAAAATCGCGAAAACTGGCATCCAGGAGGCCGCGCTGCTATACCCTTTAAGTAAAATCCCCGAGTATTTACTTCTGCGAATATTCAGTATGCCACGGACCGTCGTGGAAATCGGACGCTTTCGGTAGTTAATGTCGAAATTTTCCGCGATTTGACGTATGCCATTAAATCCTTTCTGACAGGTGCATTATGAATCATATTCCGGACTAAATTAACAATATGTCAACTTTGACAGCCATCAACATTAATTTTATGATTGCTTGTGTACAATCACGTGCACAAAATCGTAATTTATTTATGATTTAACCTATAATATATAAGTGAAGTGTGAAAATGTTTTAATTTTATGTGCCGGGAACAATTACTAAGAAAAACTCTTTCTTCAAATCCTAAATCGTAGAAATGTGACCGTTGATCGAGTGATAATAATCAAGTATTTTTCTTAATGTGATATGAAAAAGAACTGCAACGTTTTGATGATGAATTTTGACGTGTGAAGCATATTTTGTTAGGAATTAAAACAATACAGCACATACAAAAACACCTGTTTTGATTAAAAGGTAAGTCATATAAAACATTAATAAAAAAATGAAAAATTGGTTTATTAATATCAAGTAAATGAGCATTAAAATTTCAATATACAATAGTTGCACCTCTATAAAAAAGATATTAGACACAATGTGATAAGAATTTGAATCGTTAAAATTTTGTACATTAACACAAGTTTTGTCAGTTACGATCCGGGTTTCACCATATATTAAGGCGTTCATGTGCACGGATTTACTTTAACTGAAATCGTAAGCTATGTGTAAGAAAGTGCAAATAAATCTATTCTTAAAACGATTATACTGTTTTTAAATTTGTATTTATTTATAAATTATTCTTAATATGTATAATAAATATTTAAAAGTCAAATCAAGTCTAGCATAAAAAATAGTGAATTAAATAAATAATTTGTTAGTTCGAGAGCTTTAAGTCAACTTGTGCTTAGCTGAAATGTTATTGGGTCATATATGTCACATTGGGAGCGCATATGGTTTTAAAATCCTTAATTTGTCATTTGTAATTTGTGAAAGTGTGTATAGAATACGTATTTAAGTTTTAAATGAAACTTGTCAAGTATGTGCAAATCTGATTTAAGAATATTACAAAATATTTTGTTAAACACTAAATCATTTTATCAATGCATTTTTTTAAATAATGCATTGGTAATAATACATTCTTTTTTATTCCTTTAAAAAAAACAGCATTGAACGATTGCTTTAAGAAATGGCTTGTCAGCTAACCATTCTCTCTGGTTGTTGTATACTTTAACGAATACAGTGGTTGGGAGAGGTTGACAATATTACAAACACCTATATCTTAGAATACAATTGTATGTGTTGAGTATAGCATATATTTACGGTTGGTGTCTTTTTTGTGCTTGGAGCTTTTGACTGGATTACCGCATATGATAAAACCACTCTTTATATTCAGATGCCTTGAACTAGTTCCCTTGAAATAAAAAAAAAACTTTTGTCATATTGCTGAGTGGCCAATGCTTGCGGCATCATTAATACAAATTTCAGAATATAAAGTTTCCTCATATAGATTGATTCATTGGTCCAAAAGGCCTATGTTCTAGTAATGTTTTTATTATTCCTTACTTACAACTTATATTTATAATATTTGAAAAACATGCTTTATAGATAACGACTAACACAATTACCATCTTTGAAGGGAGAAAAAGACCAGTTCTTTAAAAAAAACATTGGTAAACTGTCTTTTTTATGTTAACATACCCTTCGCATGAACATGAAGTTTGTTTAATGTTATAATTCAAGATTTCGACTGAAGGTGCTTGGTGGAATTTCAATATTAAATTTGAATCGTTCAAATTATGTGCATCCTCACAGATTTTGTCACTAACGACCCGGGTTTCGCCCTTCGGCATCGTCAGGCGTTCAAGTGCACAGATGCCGAAGGGCGAAACCCGGGTCGTTAGTGACAAAATCTGTGAGAATGTACATAATTTGAACGATTCAAACTTGTTTAATGTTCTTAATAATATGACATAATTTAATTTTGCTTTTGTCTATAAAAATGACAGACGTCTTTAACCTAGTGGTAAACCATTTATCCTAACACTGGATGGGTCTGGATTCAAGTTCCGACAAGGTCAATATTAAAAAAGAATTCTTTAATTTGAATAAACTCAATTTGAACGATTAAAATTTAATATTGAAATTCCATCAAGCACCTTCAGTCGAAATCTTAAATGAATAAACTCAGTTGAAATTGATCACAATAAGCGAAATTAGACCTGCTAAGTATAAGATAAAATTTTGAAATTATTTAAAGTTTGGGGTTTATTTTATTAAAATATTGACCTTTTGTTGCTTTTTGTTAAATATATGTTACTATAAACGTCGGGTCCGTAGCGCAGCGGTCGACGTCGTTGGTTTCCGTAACGGATCTTACGGTTCGAATCCCAGGATGAAAAGTATTTTTTTCAATCGATTTATCGATTTCTGTTTGAAGACATAGATGTTTGAGATGCTAAAAATTCTCTCCCATCCTTCCAATTCTAAAATAGTTTGGCGTAGCAAGTGTGATTAATTAACCACCAGTCTTGTGTTAGCCCTATTTTTCATTCCTACTCTTTTCGAAAAAAAAGAAACGAACACCAAAAACGTACAAAAAATTCTGGTGAGATCCCTCCATTAGGAGACCATATGCTTTACATAAGAAACGGAAATTGATTAAAACATAATAATTATGAAAGCTCTTTAGAGCTTGCTCTACTGAGCACGCAGGTCTGGGTTCGATTCCCTGTAAGATCACAGTGGATTTTAGAATTATTCAATTCAAAGTTGTGATCTTAGACTGGGTTTTGGTGATGTCAGTTAACAATATTTCCTCTCCTCCCATCTTTCCAACCCTTATATAACAGGGCGTAGTGAGAACGATTAGTTAACTACTAGTCCTGTCCTAGTCTTATCCTTCTATCCCTACTACTCTCTTTGAAAAACGAGAGGTTGAGCGACTGAGTAACAAACAGTTCTCGTAGAAACACTTCTGGTGAGATACCTCCATTAGGACACCATATGCTTCACATAAGAAACGGACATTGATTAAAACATAATAATTATGAAAGTTTTATTAGATTTTTGTTAAGTGATTTTCTTTTAGATTAATGTTTGGTGTTTTTTGTATAAATATTACGTTTTTATCGTTTTAACAAATTACAAATTTCAAGAAGACGAAAAAGAAATGCCAGTTGTTTATGGAATACTCCACAAAATTTATTTATTTCTTTGTTTTATTTAAAAATAATGCTTGTTAGTCGCCAACTTAACGAGAGAGTAATAAAATAAGAAAAGTAGGAGTAGGGGGATATATCTTAGTCGGAGCGTCTAGTTTTTTTTAAACATGAGGGGGCGGAATTGTTCAGATGAGGCTTTATATAATATAAACATTCATGAATAAATTAAGCAACGAAAAGGGGACACATAATACCAACTATACGATTTATTTTTCAATTTTAAATCACATCAAATACTAAAAAGATTCTAAATTTTTGCATAAGGAATAAATTCATACGTCATCAGCGTCCGTGGTTGAGTCGTCATGGTGATACTATTTGTTTCCGGAGCTCTTGGGCTTAAATTAAAATACTGACCGATTCAGTGAATGATTGGTTCCTTTCCAACCATCTATATATTAATAGTCGATAATGTAATCTGTCTTTCTGTCCGTCTGTCTGTCTGTCTGTCTGTCTGTCGGTCCCCGATTTCACCTTTTCGATGACGTCAAGAAAGATTTCTTTGGATATCAAATTTATGGAGCTTTAAGTACCAGGATACGTTATCGTTAAAGTTCTTCGAGTCTCCTTTATCGCGGGTGTGATCGATACAGAGGTAAGAAACCCATAGTGAAGCCAGTTCACGGGGATTCCGTATGCATTAATTTAAAAATCACATTCTATATACTTCCTTTCATACTAAATTCGTACATTTACCAAGAAAAGTCATTTTCGTGATGCTAAGTCTGTTCTTAAATAGTTTATTATTTTTAGACGAACCATAAGATCTATGGTGGGTCGAGCAGAACTGCTCTTGGTCTAAAAAGTAGCAGTGTTTTGTCATAAGTGTGAAGATTAGAAATCGTTGAGTTATAATAATTTCCTACATCGCTGTGAGACTTTTGAGATATTTGAGTAATTGAGTTATAAGTTGTTCTCGCTAAAAGATATAACAAAATTAGTATTTTTTTCCATGTAATTAACATTATAGCGGACATTTTCTTTTCTTACTTATGATCACATAGCGTCAAATTGGTTAAAAACACAAAATCTAAATTGCTATATTGTTTGCTTAAATAACACAATTCTCTAGAACACATCTGCGAACAATTTTTATATTAATTTATTTGTATAGAGACCATACTATTTATACAGCAATCGTAGAGTTACGGCTTAAGTGTATTTATATCGTTTATCTGCCACTTACATCTTTTTGGTTTGGCGAGTTTCATATATATATGTAATATTTCTCAAGTCCCTAATAAGTTAGACAAATATACCGAGAAATGGCAAAAGAAAACATTCGCACAAGGCACGTCTTTGCCGATAGTAAAGGTCTACAAAAGAAGGATATAGTTGAGCCTACGCCACAAGATTCACCGACAATTCACTACAAGTATGTGTTGTTTATAAAAGTATTTTTTACCGATTTCAAGAATAAACTCTGTTTGAAATTTGCTTGAGATATTGTTCTAATAAATTTAAATGGTTTTCAGAGAATTTGTGTATTTCTTTATTTCTATATTTGTTTTGAAGTAAATAAAATATTTCCAGATATATTCATTCATTCTTTGTGTTTTATTAATTTCCACGTTACTTAATAAAAAATCGAAATTCTTATACGAGTTCTCGTATAAAAACTTAAATGATATTATTATGTTGTACTTTAAAAGCAGGCTAGTTAAAAAAAATACGGTTTCATTTGACAATTCAATATTTTAGTCATTTTTTAAAAAAAAAACAAAATGTTCTTTTGTACATATTTCCACTTTTATTTATCACGATCAGGACCGGTTTCGCTCATGTCAAGCACTGTCAACTGAGATGTCAATGTTAATCAATTGACAATGCTCGCCATGAGTAAAACCGGCCCTGGTCTTGATAAATAAAAGTGAAAATTAAGTACAAAGTAACATTATATTTTTTTTATTAAAATGTCTTTTAAACAAGTATTTATTGACAGTGAATAAACTAAAAGTAATACATTGTTGTAACAGAGAGCAACAACTGTCATCTTGTTTTATTCTTATATTTACATTTTTAGTATTAAATGAGCGATTTTTTTTGTTAAAAAATATAGTTACTTATTCCACAACAGTAGCGGAAATAAAAAATATGTCTGCATCGCACTGCCGTCAGAAAACGACAGATTGTGCAGTCGGCCATGTAACTGGATTGTCTTTAGAGCCAACGATGTAAATCAACACATTTTTTCAGTTTATGCAGAAAATTATACAAAGCTATCTTTTACAAAATAAAATAAAGTTCAACGAAATGAATTCTAGTTGTATCAACAGGATACTATTTTAGAGTATTTATATAACATTTAAATTAATCTTAACTGACCGATTTAAAACATTGACTGAGATTGCTTATTGACATTTTTTCATATAAAGTAAAAAATAATTGATAGCTATTTCAGCGTTTGCCTTCATTTACTCAGCTATATATACTGACTTAGAAGAGATACACAATACATCCTGTTATTAACTCTAACATCCTAATTTATATTACAAATTATAGAATTCAATTTATTTAACATGGCTTTAGTGTTTTAAAATAAACACGTATTCAAAGTTTATTAGTTTAAATTAATCCGATATTTATTTCACAGGTATTTAAGTATCAGATAAACTTAATTCCGTTCTTGTTCATTCGTTTGCGCAAAGATATTGAAATGCGAGACTTGGGTCATTATTGTCAAAATCGTACACATTTTGAATGATTCAAGTTTTACCTAACTGAAATGTGTGTATATAAAAAATAAAATAGCTTAGATTATTCCACGTATTGTGCTACAAACTGTGACACGTGTTTCACCTCTTTCAGAGGCATCCTCAGACGTAGAATCTTACGTAGGAATGAAGTAATGAAGAATAAGTAGTTAATGTTTGTAATGCATTTATAAAATTTGTATAAGTATAATAAAGAATATTTATGTAAATTTGTATGTTTTTGTATTATTTATATAAAATGTCATCGCCATAGAATCTTCAAAGTGGATCTACTTCCAAAACAAAATAGATTTATTAAATGTTATCAATTCACATCTTTTAAAGTCTAAGAATGGGTTTTTCAACGATTCAAGCATGAAAGTAAGTTGATAATACTTTAAATTTACACCACCATAAGCCAAAACGTTATGGGATAAATAAAATTGTCGACGAAAAATCCCCATACTCCGTGAATATTAAATTGATTCAATAATATTATGGGAGGTATTATAAGGGTGAATCGATCGGCGACAAATTGTTCTTATCACATATAAAGTACGGGTCAAAACGTAATATTTATTTTGGAGAGCGAATTGGATTATAGCAGGTGACGCCAACCATTCTACGAAGACAGAGATATTATTTTTTTATATAATATAAAACATTAACAAAGTTGTTTAACATTAGACGTAGTATTTTCATTACAACTTTGTTATTTATTAAGTAAATATACATTATTATATTTGAATCGTTGATTCAACACACACACACACAGTATTCGTAATAGATTTTTTCCAATTAAAAGTCTTAAAGTAACATTTTTACAATAAAATTTGTTGAGCTAGAATATTTTAGATCAATGACATGATCGTGGACATGAATTGTTTGTTCTTCCAAAGTGTAGAACCAGTCTGCCAATGAGGATGCCACTGAGGAGAGCTTTAACAGTTTTTAACAATATTGATTGCTTCGGATGTCGACATATTCCGGGTTTTACTATTTTTTTATGTATAACAGTAGAGATTGTCGGAACTTACTCAGTTAACTTCTTTGCCAATTTATTTTTTTACTACTTTTAATACTAAATTGTATTGTGTTTTTTTCTTCATTGTAAAAGTCTAAGATTTATATTTTGTCTTATCTTATGCAATGTTAAATAAAATATAAATGAATTTAAATGTTTGGAAACTGAGTGACCTCTTTACAGGCTCTACATAGTTTCATTAGTGTAATACATTTATGATTTTAGTCGAACATATTATTTTCTTTACACGGTTTATTAAAGTACTTTAAATCAAAACAATCATTTGCGTGCCATTTACACAATTTAAATTAAATTAAAAAAAAATACGTGTAATGCAAGAGACAGATATACAACCTTATTAATAATGTTACTTTATATGATACGATTCTTTTAGCTTAACATGTTTCTATGGTAAAAACATATTGATTAATAGAACTTCTATTAGACATTTCTGTAACCCTTTTTCTAGTAATAATTCCTTATTTTATAATTATAAATAAGGCTTATTTTCTCTTATCACTAGCATAACCAACTGATGGGATCAAAACATTAATTAAAATTTTAAAGTGTTTTATTTTTGAATATTATGCAATTTCACCAAGTAAGTGGACACCTTAAAGTTGCTAGCTGTTACCGAGTGTAAAACGATATTAAATCGTTTAATGAATTTGTATCCAAAGACATGGGTGCCTGTGAGTTAATTTATTCTCTTTCACAACCATCGTATATCAGGTACTAAAAACAGATTTTAGAAAAAACGATAAATCAGCGGTAAGACTTTTCATTGCTCCGTGCATTTCTCTATGACACGACTAAACAAGATAATTAGAATTAGAAACAGTTTATAGTTTGACAGACTGAATTAGTTTTTATGTATTTTTTATCGCAAAACTGTTGCACGAAATGCTTTTAATCTCAATCAACGATTTTGAAGTTTGGTTTATCTGATACACGATAACTATATATTAATGTTGTCCAGATCGTTAAAAACAGATCACACTATACTTTTTGTACGAATTCTGCCCTATATGGTATATATCAATACAGGTTTCGCGTATAGTGAGAATTGTCAACTGATGAAACATAAAGCGATGCAATTATAATATTTGACTGCCAATATCATAAAACGACTTTTTTTATTAAACCTTTTAACTTTAATTATTCAGCTATTTAATGTATTGTCTTTTAGTGATTTAGTGGTGGAAAAGGCATTGTTAAAGTAATAATAATATTCTCAGATTGACAAAAGACGGTACTTATTCATTATAACACTACAAAGAAAAAACTTTATTTTTGTTTTAAAATGAGAATAAAAATATCCATGAAAAATATTAAAACTTAAATTATATGAAAATATCGAGAAACGTTAGTTTTTACGTAATAATATATATCAAATATGAATGCCTTAAATTTAAGTTACCTGAAAAAACCAAAATTAATTGACAACTTCGTTCAATTATTTAAACCAAAAAGTCACAGACGAGCAAATAAGAAACAACCATTTCATAGACAGTAAAGTTTTTAGTAAAATATACAACTTTTTTTTGTCTATATTATTTTTTTGACTTTCATTATATAAAGTCTCCTTAATAATCATAAAAGCGAATAAGAGACTTATTGTATCAATTTAAATATTTTCTAACGTATTTTTTATGCTTTGCTTAAATTTTGTTGTAACAAATTCAAATATTAAGTCTTTTCATTAAATTAAACACGTGTCAACCTCCACCAAAAAAACGTATTTATTTAAAATTGTTACTAAATAGTAAAAATAGCTTTGAAAAGAAAAATTGAAAGCTATTTTATAAAGTAATCAATTTAATTATAATAAAACTTACAAATATATAATAAGTCAATATAATTATATTTCTTGTAGTATTTTTAGTTAACATATTATATAAATGCAAATAGCTTAATAATTATACAAAATTTTGGCTTAAAGAACAATCATTGTTAATTGTGATAAAATTTCAATCTGTAAATAAGGTATTAAATGTGGTGTCGATCAGTGTTTTAATTTATTGGTAAGACTATGTTTAATATTGTCATCTATACGCTTGTTGGTATACTGGCCGAAAAAGTAAAAAATCGGCTATTTTGAGTGATACCCTCTGAAATGACCAGTTCAGCAATATTCTGTGTATTTTTTTACATAAATTACATCGAGTCAATTTCGTTCAAAGTTATTCTTGGCAAAAAAACAACAAATAAATTAACGCTTTTCTATATAAGGATTAAATAAAATAAGATCAAGATAATCTAGTTCATTAATCGCTTAGAACGATAAATATTAGTAATAGGACATAAACAGATATTAAAATTTCACGATAATCTCAAAATAATATTTTTTGACTTATCGCATTCTGCCAGTAAGTCCATGAATTGTTTATTATCTGAAAAGAACAAAGCACTAACGCACTGATTGAATTAAAAAATAACGACCGATTTACAGCTTCTGATATTGTATATTTTCCATAGGAACGAATATTTTTTAGATTTATATTTTACTCGTCTTCAACAACATAATGTATAATACGGTGAAATTAAAAAAAAACATGTATTTATTAATAGTCGATAATGTCCGTCCGTCTGTATGATTGTCCCTGATTTCCCCTCCCCCTCCACTTCCTCACCAACTCCAGCCACGCTGTCACCATTTTTTTTATTCATACTAATATATATTGTATATATTTTATATAATAGAGGTATATTTCTGATATATATAATAGAGGTCTATTTATTCTACTACGAAAAATGATTGTTAGCAAACTTAAACATTATTCAAAAAAATAAATAATTTACAATTTAAATACTGCAGGGCTGTCGATATATGTCCCGAGGTATATTTCTTCTTCTACGAAATATATTTGTTAGCAAACACAAACATTTCAATTATTCTAAAAATTATATTATATACAATTTAAATACTGCATGGCAGGGCTGTCGATATATTCCCCGAGATATATTTCTTTTACTTTTAGAATTTCTGGTTTATTCAATAAATAGTTTTGTAATTTATTTTTCACGTCAGTAAATTTTCTGACTACTTAAAAATGCAACAAAAATCCCCCCGTTGAGGTCAATGGGCTTACAGCTGGTATAATTGAATATACGTATTGAAATTTTTGTAATTATAATTTTGAGTAAGCTGAGACAAATAAAATGCTCTTAGATACATAGTAAAAAATAATGAAATTCATGCTTCATCATTCATAGCCAGTAAGTTTATATTAATTATGGAATAACAGTTTTTTAGGACCAAACGGATACGAAAGTAATTTAAATATCACTGTATACGTTTTGTAGGCACATTCTTAACAAAATCAGCTTACTTAACAATGCTGGCGAGTACAAATAACTTACCACAAAATATGAAAATATTCTAAACCATAGAAACAATCTAAGATGTAGGTAGAGAATTTTTTATAACATTTTAATGATATGCTTTAAGGACACTCTTTTCCACCTACCATGCTATTAAATGCAAAATAAATATTCTAATTATTGCTTGTATGTAAAAGGTTAGTTTCCACTGTGCTGTACCTTCAGGCAGTTGTCCCAAAGCTGGATACTGTAGATTGCTTGAAACGGAGTAGATGATAATTTCTCTTCTTAAAAAAATATTATCTTTGGGATTTCTTTGACATACCTTTCAGCTCCTCACCTTTCTGGGATATAAAACAAACCTACAGCTGAATTGACTTGTTTAAATTTATACTATTTTTATTAGCCATTATTGACATCAAGCAAAGCTTTTTCAATGATTTAAAGATATATAATAAATACTTTATTTTTAATTTAAAGAACATGTTACCACCCCTTATTAATTTTGGTCACGATATGTTTGAAATACAATTGTCATTTTTTCATGATTATTATAGGATGGAAAAATCCATTATTGCTTCGCATTAAAAATTCAAAAGCTTGTCAAATGAATATATTACATTGTAGACGTTTCATTTAATATTTATTATATCAAACATGTCAAAAATTATTTTCGACGTGAATCATTCAAATTTTTAAGAAAGTAACTTAATAAAAAAAAATATTTTGAGTTAGACTTATTTTGGAAAGAAAAATGAGTTCAGAATTAATATTGTATAAAAAAAAATATCCAGCCATCGTGGCAAAAGACGTTTATTTATTTTAAAACAGTATAACAAAAGTAGCTTTACGTCCTACTATCACGTGAAAGTAATAACAGGTTATCAAAAGAAGACGTTAAAATGGATAATTCAACTATGAGTGTTTAGAAATTTCTAATATATAAAAATCAAATTGTCAAGAAAAAACAATTCAACACGCTTATCAGAGTAATAGCCATGTGGTTAATACACTTTAACGTTTGCTATTATTATTTGTTGTCTCATTGGGCTCAAAAACTTGAACGAAAGCTTTAACAAAATATTTTTTCAGTAGGTTTATGGGTTTGGTTGAATTTTGTTATTTTTTTTGTTGGTTTAATTGATGAAAAGCACTCAATTATTGTCAATAAACATCTGTCAAGTTGATTTCAGGTGCTTCACATTGGAAGTGAACATGGTTTCAAAAAATGCTTTACTGCAGAATACATACATACATAAACATTTGAAAAGTTATTTAAACCTATTCTTTCCCGTGATGTTTAACTAGTAAGCGTTGCATCTAATAATTTCAATATATTTTTATATATAATAAATACTTCAGATTTCAAGTAGTACAATTGTTTCCTATGAATGTAAGCAGAAAACATCTAAAACTACCAACGTCGCTTTAAGGTTGTGTGTAGTGCTGTTGACATCTTGTCAATGATTTGTCGTGGACACATTACAGTTGAGACTCTATAAATTTTTCAGCTATCTGTATACTCAAACAATATTTTTCATGTTTTCAGCTATAAATGTTGAAGATAAAAACTTGTTGACTTTTATATATAACCTATATAAACGACGATTGCGGATATTCATAGTTACTCATGATTTATTCGTTTCAAATATTTTGAATCACTCATGCGTATCGAATACACTGCATGGGATCGCATAGATAAAAGTACACACGGTAAGGCAAAGGTTAAGAGTATTTTCTATTTGAACATCTTTAGTTCAATCTAAACAATAATAACGATGCGTATATTATCAAGATGTAATAATGAACCACCAGTAGAACAATATGTCAAAAAATCAAAAACTAATCTCTCTGACTAAAAAATGACAATCGACTCGACAAACAACGTGTTCAAAGAAATCTGAGTATTTGTTTAATTTTTGGGTAGTAAGAATAAATTTAAAAAATTAAAACTAGTGGATAGTAATGAGAAAATTTTTGAGTACCTTATGTTATGTTGTATTTAAATATAAGTATATTAAATATGAAAGAATACTTGACTAAAAATTTTTGAATCGAAAATCCTCTTTCGATGTTTTTGTCAAAATTATAATTTTGTTATTTTTTTATCTATGGTTCAGTATCGGAATGTTATATTATGGCGTAATAGGCTGTAAAAAGTGGCTCAGCTCGATAAAAATGATAAGCTCTAAAACAGGAGCATGTGCACTCTAACCCTTACCGACATTGTTTTGCCAGCTTACATTGAAATTGCCACGCACCACCGATGTTTCTGGGAAGGATCATTTTAGTATAAAGGTTTACAAACTGTCGTCAACATATGATTGGTGGTAGATTTATTGTAAAGATAAAGGTATTTTTTTCGATAACGTAATAAACTTGATCACCAAGAATTCTTTTATGGAATACAAAATCTAAGACTGATACTTGAGGTATGAATTGCATTTACTTATGATTCCACTGAATCAGCCTAGTCAAGTTGTAATAAATTTTCTTATCGATTGTAAATGTTTGTGATGTTATTTCGTATATGAAAAAATAAACACCAAATGAAATATATATATTTTTTAATCCATGTCCGCTTCCAATGTGGAGCATATGGCTTCCAAATGAAGGTATCTTAATAGAAATTTTTCTACGAGAACTGTTTGTTAGTCAGTCACTCAACCTCACTTTTTTTCAAAGTGAGTAGTAGGGAAAGAAGGATAAGGCTAGAATAGGACTAGTGGTTAACTAATCGCTATTGCTACACCCAGTTATTAAAGGATCAGAAGGATGGGAGGAGAGGAAACAATTTGAATTGACATCACAAACACCCAGTCTTCGATCACAATTTTGAATTGAATAGTTCTCAAATTCACTGTGATCTTACCGGGAATCGAACCCAAATGTCGCCTGCTGTGACCCAGTTGTTTAGAGCTTGCTCTACCGATCACGCAGGAAATATTTTTACTCGATGATAATTGTACATAAAATATATGATACATTTTACAATTGAAACCCCTAGCATTATAAAATTTAAATTAGCATATTTTATGAAATTTTAATTGTGAATTTATCATATTATAGCAAAATAATTAACACTTCCGGTTTCGTTTCCCGCGAAAAGTATTATTTGACGTGTAAAACTAGTTCTGATAACTTGATAAAATTATGAAATGAAGACAAAAATATATTTATTTTTTAAAAATTTCATATTACGTGGAATTATGAATCTATTAAATATAGTGAAACTTGTTTTATATTCTTTGGTACAACCACAAATCCAGGATGAAATTGAATGAATCTCTGAGTGTAGTTTTTTCTACAGTTGATTGTGATAACCTTACCTATTAGAAAATTTTACCATTAACATTATGATCGTTTTGTGAATACATATGGTCTAAAAAAACGGAACTGGTGATGTAATATTTTTTATGTATTAGAGTAGAGTTCGTCGGAGCTTACTCAGTTGACTTCCTTGCCATTTTTTTTCTACTGATTTTATTATTAAATTGTACTATTTTTTTTTCCATTGTAAAAGTTTTAAATTTATAATTTGTCAACCTTGTGCAATGTTAATAAAGTAAAAAAATAAAATAAAATACTTTTAAATTACTTAACTTACTTACAAAAAGATTCAACAAGGTACTGAAGAAACAAATACTGACGATGAGAAAATATGTTTGTGAATTGTTGTAAGAAAGCTTTATAGGGGCCTTACGAAACTTTCAGCGACGCTGCTTTGCAAGGGTTGCAGCCTGAGGTCAATGCCGAGCTTAGCCGATCTCGGTGGCGAGGCTCTCGACAAATTTGGCGCATAAATTTAGCGGTAATCCCCTAATATTGGGCAGACCTTTCCTGCGAAGTGCCTTCCAATGGAACTCGACATCGTTTTCATAATTTAACGGTTTTTCGAAAATCGCTTTCAAGGGCGCTAAGTGTTTCTCGAATTGATGGTCGTAACGATAATGTACTCAAAATTTAATCGTTATCTTTTTTTAATCGACGCAGAAATAATTATGTAATTAATTCTAGCGAGACTTCATTATAAATGCAACAAAAATTTGATGTCTTTTAAATTGATAAGGTATTCTTATATCATAGTTTTTTGGACCTTTTGTAGTTTATATAAATACGCGATAACGCGATAATGCGATAACGAGATAAGCGCCCGCTTATCAGCGATCGTTCGTAAGATAACTGAGCTGAACGCGTCAGTTGCAAATTTATATTTTTACTGGAATGACGTCTTTTTTACGCGCAACTTAAAATATGATTATTTATTAAAAAACCACGGATTTTTATTAAAAATGTATGAGGAATGACGCAGAGAGATATTTTAAAGCCCTTAGACTATTTTTTTTATTGAAATTCATAAGAATAAGGCCAATAATGAGGAAACTACTGGGGTCCCTAAACGACCCCCATCGGCAGAGAAGTATTTTTCTAGTCTCCGAGCCGCGAGAGTTAAAAGAGATATCTCAATAGAAGTGTTTCTATTCATACTACTTCTTACTCAATTTTTCAACCTGTCTTTTTTTAAGAGAAGAAGAATTGAAAGAATAAGTCTAGATCATAACTTGCAGTAAGCTAATTGCTCTCGCAAAACTTCGTTATCTTAGGATTGGAAGGGTGAGTGACAATTTTAAGGCATCACAAACATCCACTCCTCCAAACAGAAATTGAAAAAATGCTGTTCGTACTGTGATTTAAATGTATAAGATCCACCACGATAGCCATTGCATTGACCATTGCACCGCGGACCCGACATAAAAAATGAACTATTTGACAATGACTAAAACTATCCAGAAACTGGTATTAATAAACAAAAATCAATATATTGTTTCCAAACAACAAACAACTACATTGTAACTTTTAAATAGATATGTGTGTTATTGTAGTTAAAAAAAATAAAATTTTATGCTTTGATTCTGTTAGTTAAATGCATTGTTAAGGTGTTTTCACTGGTTTTACCTTTTCCGGTTCTAAGCTCAAGAAATGCAACCCCAATACCCACATTTTCTTAAATATCTATTTTAATATGGGTGATACAATGTTTATAATTAAGGTATTCTTATATCATAGTTTTTTGGACCTTTTGTAGTTTATATAAATACGCGATAACGCAAGTATGCGATAACGAGATAAGCGCCCGCTTATCATCGATCGTTCGTAAGATAACTGGGCTGAACGTCTCAGTTGCAAATTCATATTTGAAATGGGATGACGTCTTTTTTACGCACAACTTAAAATATGATTATTTATTAAAAAACACGGATTTTTATAAAAAAAAATGTATGAGGAATGATGCAGTGAGATATTCTAAAGCCCTTAGACTATTTTTGTTTTTGAAATTCATAAGAATAAGGCCAATAATGAGGAAACCACTGGGGTCCCTAAACGACCCCCATCGGCAGAGAAATATTTTTCTAGTCTCCGAGCCGCGAGAGTTAATATCGTAACTTACTATAACAAACAATGATATTTTTTGACGGCGTCATGTTGTTAAAAATTGGAACCCCGTAATGTTAATCTTTTAAAATGTTAGAACTTCTGGTTTAAAAACAGAATTAAGTTCATTTGTTCAGATTTAGGTCAAAAAGTTCAACCAAACTTGGAATCTAGACAATTAAAAATAAACAAACCTAATTGACGCAGTAAAACGAGAGAAAGAGAAAAACTAAGGGACGCAAAGTTTTTGCGAAAAACTCGCGACTAGTTATTAATATTTCGCGAGAAATTCTCAGAACACACTGTTTGCCGTCTTTAACATTGCTTTTCTTCACCGCCGTATCAATTTGGTTGATTTAAGGTCGAAGTTTCTGCGTTTGTAACGGAAAGTGAACCAAATATCACACAGGGCTGTCACTTTCCGAATATTAAAAACGTTTCTTTTTTATTTATTGGACGAATGTAAGCATTTTTTGTCACGATTTTATGATAACATATTGTTGAACTCTGCAAATGACAAGTCAGTAAAATATTAGCACTCGGTGTGAACCAAACTAATGTTTGGTTTGTCGTTAAAAATAAACTACTTTTTGCGAGTATTAATTCTTCACTTTTAGGGTGTTCACTGTCAATACTTGGTGGAAAAGCATTATATTAACAAAAACACAATGTTCCTTTGTACTTCATTCCACTTTATTTAATATGTCAGGACCGGTTTCGCTCATTACGAGCATCGTCAACTGCGAAACCGGTCCTGACATATTAAATAAAGTGGAATGAAGTACAAAGGAATATTGTGTTTTTATTAATATTAATTCTTCATTGTTTGTTACTGGTCAGTAACGATTTTATTCAAGACGAGAATTATAAACGAATATTAATTAAAACAATACAATTATTGGAAACACGTCAGTATATTTTTTTCAACGAGAACTGCTTGTTACTAAATTTCTCATTCTCTCATTTAAAAAAGAATAAGAAGAAAAAAGATAGAGCTCTCGGTTATTAAACGGAAAATAAAGGTTTGGATAAATTAGAATCAATACTTGGTGTAAATTAGGAAATTAGGGTGTTCACTGTCAATACTTGGTAGAAAAGCATTATATTAATAAAAACACAATATTCCTTAGTACTTCATTCCACTTTATTTAATAATTCAGGACCAGTTTCGCTAATTGCGAGCATTGTCAACTGATAAGAAAAATATATAAACAGTGCTATTTATACAAAATTAAATTGAAATAAAAAGTGTAGGCAACATTTAACTTTTTTTCGTAATTTAATGTTATTCTTTTCATTGTTAAATTTTGCTTATGACACTTAAAACATTGATACTCACCTCGATCAAAAATTTTCTAACATAATGAAAACGGTGATTTATAAAAATACAAAAAAACTTTCAGAGTTGGGCCAAAGCTATCCGCGTTGACAGTGATATGATTTTAATTTTTTTTTTTTTTATCTTTTAATATGTAAATAAGTTTCATCATTACTAGCCTGACATAGTTTGGGTACTTGTCTAGTCTGTGTATTCTATTATGCCATAAGATTAACGCTAGACTCTGAATGCAAACACTGTTTGACCAACCCCGACCTTTCGTCGTCTTTATAATATAATGAGGGCCTTTGAGCCTAAGGATAGCATAACCAAGACGCTTTTGACGTGTACATAGGCAGGGACATAATAAAAGGAATGTATAATTTCACTGTTTTATGAAGTTTTTCTCGTAATGTTCTAGTCTACTGAAAACTAGACGGAATAAGTACAAAAAAACATATTTTTTAGATGTATTAGAATTTTATTAGATAAACATAATAACACTTTTTATACCTATACAATTTTGCGCTCTCGAAATATTTATAGGTAGTTTTAACATGAACACACATTTACGAAAACGTTATCGATAGTTAAAAAATAAAAATAAAATTGAAAGCCAACATGAAAGTTAATCACTTTTAGGGCGTTCACTGTCAATACCTGGTGGAAAGGTATTATTTTAATAAAAACAAAATATTTCTTTGTACTTCATTCCACTTTATTTAATAAGTCAGGACCGGTTTCGCTCATTGCGAGCTTGTTAAGTGATAAGAAATAGAAAATGTGTAAACAACAATTTACATTGCACCTTTTCTTTTCAATTGATTTTATCTAAATGTGGTTAGGTTTGGTTGTTAGATCAATAATATAAATATTGAATATCTAGTTTCCAAAAGTTGATGTAGGTACAGACCAAAAAAAGTAGTATCCAGTACGAACAGCATTTTTGGATTTCTGTTAGAAGGCATGGGTGGTTGTGATCTTTCTTATTATACTGTTCCCTTTGTTAAATATAAAGGTTGAGCGAGTTCTCGTTCTCGTATTTTTTTGTTTTGTTAAGACACCTCTATTAAGAGGCCATGTGCTCCAGATTGGGAGTGGACATGGATTAAAAACATGTGTAAAATTTACTAAAAATTGTTTATTATATTTTAACTCACGATTACTAAATATTATTTAAATCTTTATTAAAAAGTTAATTTAATCCAAGTGACCTTAAGAAGGTATGTATTTTTTTCATTAATTAAAAAAAAACCTTTTACTAACAATATTGTGTATTAAAATAACAACGCGCCTTAAGAATAACATGTTAAGATAAGAATAATATATATTTGAAAACAAGTCTTCTATAGTTGGCCCGCATTTCAAAGGCTGTATGTACACCAAAAACTTTGACAATACAACCTCAGAAAAGTTGTTATATAATACAAAGGCTGGTTAGTAATAACATAAAACAAAACTAAGGTAGTATATGTGATTAAGCAACCACAAAATTATACGGACTGGGGTGTTAATAAATCTTTACCTTTCTTAACGCACTGGGAACCACTAATGGCTCCCCTAGCTAAAATAGTCAATGGTCAGTTCTCTTAGTAATTAATTGTGTACGTTTAGGTTAAACAATAAGAAGATTTGCTATCATTAAGCTGTCGTAGATAATAATAATTTAAATTATTACAATTAAATCAAATATAATCTAAATCACTGGATACAAATCGGTCACTTTGTTGAATGGTCGACGCTGTTAAGTTTAAGTCTGATTTGTTTTCAGATCACGGGTTTGAAGTCCCGAATGAAAACTTGATGAGAGCAATTGAATTTATATCTAAAGAAATGGACGAATATGATTTTTTTTTATATTTCACTCTCACTTACAATTCGATCATGAAAGAAGTTATGCAGAAAGAGCAAAGAGCTATCAACTAACTCTTTATTGATTAGATTGGCATTAAAAATACTAATCAATCGCCGTTACTAATACCACTACCAGAAACTATTTACCAAAATTTAAAAAAATATTCTTTGAAGACTTATTAATAATCAAATATTTGTTATCGTTCCGGGAAACACATAAAGTCAATATATTACATTTAATAATATATTTTTCAATATAAGTAAGGATGTAAAAATGTATGAGAAGACGTATATTGTATCTCTTCTTAATCATTATATACAGATAAGTAAATAAATTATAAAATAAAAATTGATAAATTTGTAATTCCCCTTGTGTAACAGAACGTGACGTTTATATTAAAAATGAACTTCCACAAAGTTACCGCTGAATCAAAGAAAATGTATGTCAATTTAAACATACTTCTGACAAAGGCGTACCATGTATAAAATAATATTTGTAAAAATACATTCATATTTGTTCACCTTCTTTATCTTAATCCCTATTCTTTAGGCCTTTATACTTCTTTTCTTACAATCCCCAAAAAGAGAAGTTGAGCAATTGACTTACAATATATTTTATTAAAACTAATTAAAGGAAAAAATGGGCAGATTATTCATTACAAATATAATATTTATGAACTCAAGTTCACCGTAAGTAATTAATCACTAGCGTTAATTGATTAAATGAACAATATATGTATGACCTTTAAATTTTTTCCCTACTTTTTCCTTATACTTAATATAATTTAAAAATAAACTAGTATATGTCAGACACTGTGAAACACGTATAATTGCTTCTATTCAGTTAAATATGCAAGAAGTAATTTGTCAGCTATCAATTATTAATGTGATCAATAAATGCAACGGTAAACTGTTAGCGATTAATTTCTGGCGGTGAATTGCGGAGAATCAATTTTTCGGACCCCAAATTGACATACGTTGCAAGAGAATGTAAAAAAATCAGACATTTGAAAATGAAAAGACTTATTCAACATGAATTTAATGATTTTTTGTTTAAATGGGTAATATTTTTTTTTAGTTGACTAACTATGTAACGTTACAGTTAGCCATTTTTAAACCTTCTCTAATTTAATATGTGTGGAAGGACAAAAATAAGGGTTCGGCTTGCGACAGCTGGTACGAAATTTTGTCACCCTTTTCGCTTTGTCAAAAAGGTGTCAAGGAAATGCAGCAGTAGAAATTATTTTTCGCCTGGTAAATAAGAGGCACGAAATTAAGATTTGTTTTTCCACGAATTAACAATTACGTCATATTTATGTTGTTTTCTCATTACTCATTTTCTCAAAATAGAAAAGTGAAATCTTTCAACTGACTAAAAATTCTTGCATCAATTTAAATTTATTTTTGTATGAATAGTGTCTACTTTTATTGACTAACTTTTAACGTTTCAATAATAAGGAAAAATAGTACAGAACGTATACGTATTAAGGATGAGGAAAATATTTAATTAGTTTTGAGTTGACTCCTTACAACATTATTTGACTGTTGATCAGTAAATACATCGTATGATATGGTTACTTCAATAGCGTTGTGAGTTTGTAATGGTTTACGAAGTCAAGCAATTAGTAAAACTTCTCAATTAAGTTTATTTTCTTAGTATGTAATGATTTTAACGATATTTAACTCGTAAATAAAATAGTCATTGAACTATTTAATTACCTTTTCTTTATAATATTTCGTAAAAATATAGATGTTTTAAAATAGTATTTACACACAATAAAAGAAAATGATAACAAATATTTAATAATGCAGCATGCGTGGTCAAGTGGTCAATGGCAATGGAGGTCACGGCCTCGAATTCTAATATGGAGAGTTTTGATAAGTTGATTTTTCAATCGATTTATGAATTTCTGTTCTAAGTCGTGGATGTTTGTGATATAATAAATTTCAACCTCCCACTCATCCCATTATAAGTAAAAGGCGTAACGAGAAGGATTAGATAATCACTAGTCGTGTCCTAGCCCCATCCTTCTATTCTTACTCTCTTTGGAAAAAAAGAAAGGTTGAACATTAAAAAAAAGAAAGGTTCTCGTAAAAACATTTATGTTGAGATAAACTCCACCAGGAGTAAACATGGTTAAAAAAAATGATTTTGAATTATATGAAGTTACTTAAAATAATTATTTTAAAAACTTTATTTTAGTCAGTAAAAAGTCATTTAGTTAAAAAAAATAGAAAAAGTTTATTGAACTTTTATAAAAATAGTTTCATTGATATTGTTTGCCGTGCATGAAATGTGACACGTGATATCGACACGTGTGGATTTTTACGCCACGCACGCAAAGGGTGTGTAATGTGGCAACCGAAGAAGAATAATCCCAAAGTAAACTGCGATAAACTATTCAACTTTCCTTGAACTTATAAATTTTATAAAAAGTAGAATGTGCGCAGGTAAGTAAGCCCCAAAGCTTTTATTCAGATTTACTTTTTACTTTGGGTAAATATTATAAAATACATAATATTGTAAATTTTTGGTGAAGTAAAAAATAAATTCAATTTAATGCTTTGATTCGTCAATATTACTATTCGATCGAATTTAGTTATTCTCAGTGAATGAGAATTCTTAGCTGTCTTCAAAATGAGTAAAAATCAACGAAATGTCAATAGGTTTGATCAAATTATAAAAATAATATTTTATATTATTTTATTGATTCAGTTTACTCATTCGTCTGACCGATATTTATCGGCTTAACCACTGGCTTAACCTATTTAGGTTAAGCCAGTGGTTTCCAACCTTTATGTTACAACGCCTCTCGTTGAAGAACACAATTTCTTCACGTCTCTCTATCCTTTATTTCATATAGTAATAATGACACGTTTTAAAGGGAAAATAAATATTTTCGATTGTTTGTGCCTCCCTTTGCAATAGTCAACGCAATAGATGAAAAAATATAAAGTTTGTAATTTCAATATGAAATAGGTTAAACAAAAATTTTCTCTTGTTATTCAGCAATTTTGTTCAATTTTATAAAAATTGAGATGCTAATCAATTATTTTAAACATAAAATGTGAGTGATTTTTTCGAGATTTATTAATTATTAAAAAGAATTTTTTGATGTTTTTTAATATTTCAACATTGAGTTTACAATATAAATCCGTATATACCGCTTTCCATTTAATCTAAATTAATTCATATATTTCAATTGATGACTGAAAATAATAAAGACATATTAGTATGACTGATTTAAAAAATATTCTCTGAAGATTGTTCAAAAGGTTAAATTTTATTGAGCGTTGGAGGTGGCTAAGGGTTATCCCTGTTTAATAATTATCAGCTTTATTTTTGTCAGATATCTATTTTATGATATTTTAATTTTCTATATCACATTCAATATCGGTGCTAGAGCCTTTATCCTAAATCTAAAACGTTTTTATTTGCGTTTACTCAGTATTATCAATTTGTCAATTACCAACTTTTGCGAATATGCTAACGATATTATGTATTTGTTGTCGATTTTTTAAAGAAAGGCGTTACGTTGAAAGAAAACACTTTATTTGTACTTACTTAAAATATTTTTTATTACTATAGTCGACGATTAAAACCGGTTCGATAATATACAGAAAATTATTAAATTTTGGAACACATACTATACCGGTTAAGCTACTATTACTAATAAGTATTCAACGACAAAAAAATAATTGAAAAAGTTTTTTTTATACTATTATCAGCATAATCAATATTTGATTGAAATATTGGAAATATACAAAAATAATACTTAATCGTCAAATGATCGTTTCATTTAACAGAACTGTGTTATACTTTAGTAATATTTAATGGTTTTGTTTTAACTTTTCCGGTTCTAAGCTCAAGAAATGCGACCCCAATACCCACATTTTCTTAAATATCTATTTTAATATGGGTGATACAATTTTTATAATTAAGGTAATGTTATATCATAGTTTTTTGGACCTTTTGTAGTTTATATAAATACGCTATAACGCGATAACGAGATAAGCGCCCGCGATAAACGATCGTTCGTAAGGTAGCTGGGCTAAGCGCGTCAGTTGCAAATTAATATTTATACTGGAGTGACGTCTTTTTTACGCGCAACTTAAAACATGATTATTTATTAAAAAACCACGGATTTTTATTTTAAAAAAATGTATGAGGAATGATGCAGAGAGACATTTTAAAGCCTTTAGACTATTTTTTTTTTTGAAATTCTTAAGAATAAGGCCAGTAATTAAGAAACCACTGGGGTCCCTAAACGACCCCCATCGGCAGATAAGTATTTTTATAGTCTCCGAGCCGCGAGAGTTAATAATGGATTCAAAATAAAAAAAATCGCAATAAACGTAAAATGTAAAAAAAGCAGACATGTTAAACTCGGTTTGAAAATTTGAGTCTGGATTGTTTTAGTTTTGATAACAGCACAACCTAAAAAAAGAAATATAACTCAATAATTCAATAGATAAAAATATCGGTAGTATATAATTTTGGCGACTGTTTGGTTTATTGTTCTTCCTGAACTTTTCTGAAAAATTGAATCCATGAAAGCGAGATGCTTATACGAATAATACGTTTTTTTTTTGTTATATTATATTTAAAATAAAATATGAGATTTTTTATATTTAAATTTTTTTCTACGAACTGTTTTTTTTATGTTTCTTTGCTATAATATCTAACTGTGAAAAAGTTATACATTAATATGTTCGACACATCTATTTTTTTCATAACAATAATATTTGTGTCTGGCTTAAGTTATTTATTACCAATGTTCATACAATCATAATTATGCTGTAAGCAAATGTCAAATAGACTCAAACAAATCACTTCCTTTTGTTAAGTTTTTATTGATTTGAAAATATTTATGGCAAAAATAAGTAAATAAATTCAAAAATTCTCCAATTTTATAAAGTATTTAATGATATATTTAAAATTTAACAGGGAATTAATTATTCAAAAAATATATAAAAAAATGCATCTGAAAATAATGTCGTTAAGATAAAATGAGGTTTGAAATGAATAACATCATTTTTTTACTAACAAATTACAAACTTAAATTTGAATCATTCAAATTATGTACACTCCCACAGATTTTGTCACTAGCGACCCGGGTTTCGCCTTTCGGCATCTTCAGGCGTTCAAGCGCACGGATGAATGTATGAGAGCAAAATCTGTGGGAGTGTACATAATTTGAATGATTCAAATTTAATATTGAAATTCCACCAAGCACCTTCAGTCGAAATCTTAAATTAAATTACAAACTTCTTTTTTGAATTGTCTTTCATTATCTATTACTGATTTAAAAAATCTGTAAAAATTTCTGGCTTTTTTCAAAACTGTAACAAAAAAAGAAGAAGTCTGAATGATAATTTTTATCTGACAATTACGAATTGACTATGAAGACGGACGAAAAAGTTTTACTTTTAGGCATAAAATTATTTTACAACAAAATTTTTGACACTAACAAAATTGCGTTTCGGGCGGTGTCGAATAATTCGGTGAAATTGTTTTTAACGAAGGAAAATTGCTTCAAAAATCTTAAAGTAAGAGATATAAACAAAGGTTTACCCTAAAAAGTTTGACAAAAAAAAGAAGAAAAATTAAAGCATTAAGGGTATAGTCGCGCTTTTTATATTGACTGGCACAAAGCTCTCGTTTCGAAATTTGAAAAAGTTTTACATCCAAGGTACGAAATTCAATTTAACTTTTTTTCTACAGCACTCCGCCGATACAAAGTATTGCATAATTTATTTTGTGCTTTTCTCTAGTTTAGTGTTATGTTGGAATCGGTAGAAAGATGGAGAATAAAATATATTTTGCGAAATAAAAGAAAAAATAAAGTTTCGTCGACATTGACAAAGAATTGGCAGTATCGATAACTTAACGCTAAATGTTCGGTCTAATTGGTTTTATTTGGGGATTGTTTCGTTCGTGAATTGTGTATCATTTACTCTATTTGTTTGGTATAATAGAAATCAGTAAGGGTTGAATAGAATACTTAATTGAATTGTTTTGGGATAGAAAGCTGATAACACTTTGAATAAGTGTGTGAAGCATTTTATTGAGATTATCCGATACAACATCAATATAACGTTATTCAATATCGCAAACTTATCAAGCGATGATAACGATTATTTTAAAAAATCAACTAAAAAAAATATTATGCTAAAAATGTATTGTTACCAACCTAAAAAGATTTATAGTAAAATTGATTTATTTCGGATTTTATTTAAAACAAAAAGTGGCATTATGGCTCATGCCAATGCACCAAATAGTTTTTGCTCAAGATCAACTCGATAAAAATTAACATCACAAACACCCACGTCTTAGATCTGAAATTTGAATTGAATAACATCTCAATTTGATATTGACCTTACTGGGAATTGAACCTTATTCCACCTGATCAGTAGAGAAAAAATCTTACCAACTAGAAAGTGACAAGCGATTAAACTAAGGAGGCTTATTATTAACTTGTTCCTAGTTATAACGTTTTCGTAGTGCACTGATGAACAACAATAAGCCCGTTAAATTTCAAGCGTTCAAGTCTTAGTGTAAACATTTTTTTCCATTTATCTATTTCTGATCGAAGGTATGGGTGTTTGTGATATCTGAAAATTTCCTCCCACCCTTCCTAAGATAACGGAACATATTGTCAATCATAATATTTCAACACACTGTTCTAGAAAAATCTATCCGAAACGTACGGCCCCTTCCAGTCTTCTAGTTTCCTTTAATGTCATACTAGCGTCTCACGTAGTACATCCTATGGATGGTCATCAATGGCCTTCCACGATGGCAAGATCCAATCGGTTGCTAAGATAGACAGAGTGAATTCAGGTTATTTTGAGGCATACGTAACACGTTTCCATGCCAGGTCAATCGTCGCTTCTTCACTTTAGACGTGCTAAAGAGCTGTTTACTCTGTTAGTCAAAACATCGCACCCCTAATATTTGCTCAATATACGGTTACTCTATGCTTTCGTAAGGTGCCATGACTCACAGCGGTAAAGTAGCACTGTTAAGATGCATGCATTGAACAGGAGGCACTTGGTTATAACCGAGTAAAACCATAAGTCTTAGGCTTTCAGGTTTTACAGGGACTAATTATAAGTTGTGAGTAGATAGGCTGTAAGTACTCGTAAATTTCCATAACAACCGACGAATTGTATTCGTTGGGGGCTTAAAAGCTCGACCCTGCAATCTTATATGATTAGAACCTTACTGCTATGCCAGTTGGTTACGGAACCGTGACTTCCTTTTCAAAACTAGTCGTCAATATTATAGAGCGGAAATCGAGTATACGTATATAAAAAAACTGTCAAAGCATCAAATATATATTTAATTTAAAACGTGCCTTGGTTTAATGTAAAAGAATGTCTTTTGATACATCGCAGATGGGGTGACGTCACGTTTTTAAAAAGCCTTTGAACCGATATCATGGCATACCAAATGAACTGTTTGACTATTTTACACGCAATACTTATGTATTCAATAGTACAAATATATATTTAAATAATAATTTTCGTATTTCGTCGCCCAATTCAGGAAGTTATTATCTATATTTGTATATGAAAAAAAATCTTTTGAATATTTGGTTACGCATTGCTGATTTTCTCGTTAATATTCTAAAACTGTAATTCATATATTATCGTCATTATTCTAGCAAAAAGTATCAGATTGATAGTTCTAAATAAACAACTAATAGAAAATCAGCGTTTAAAAAAAGCTTCTAGCATCGATATTTTATGTTACATAGATTATAAAAGTATCAAAATATGTTGGCATTAATGCCGACATAACACAAAACAAGAGTGTTAAATAATTATACTGGGACAGTCGCCTGTCTTTAAATCAGCATTAATAATAATTGCCTGTAAAAATAATTGCTTTTTTTTGTCAAACTTTTTTAATCAATGTATCAGCTGAATTGTTCCAGACAAAGAACATATTTTTTTCAGTTTTGTTACTTACCAACTTCTGCCAGAACGGATACGGTATGGTAGATAAAATCATAAATACATTATATTGGTTCTACTTTTAAATGATATATTACAATTGATATATGTATGTACAAAAGGGTGTAACAATTTCTAACAATAATTTTACTCTTTTCATCAAAGACAATGATTGTAGGCGCTTATCCTAGTTGTTAATTATTAACAAGGTATTATTAAAGAAGAAATTTGGCTATTTCCCTTCGTTAAAATTTTATCATAGTCGCGATACAATTTGGCAAATGGTGTTAAAAAAAATATAAATAAAAAAATATATTTAGTCAAATCTTAAATTTACATGGAAATGTAATGCAGTTTTAGATGCACGTCTAAACGTAAAATATAAGAAGAGCTATCTATTGTCTTCAAGGTACCTATAACACGTAGACATAATGAATATAGTCATTCTCTCGCGCATGTTTCTTGTGTAGATCAGTCTTCCTCAATATAAACTATTTCACTTCCAATACTCATATAATCAAAAGTTAGACACGCTATTTTGTGATATAACATTATAGCTTATAAATATATTTATTGTAATGTTAAGTTTCAAATTATTTAGAAATATATAAGAAAACAGTTTTTTATTCCCACGTAACGCGGTAGAACGGCGTTCCGGCACTTTTTCTGAACATTTTTAATGTTTGAAATCAATATTAGCAAAATTTTAATTTTATTTTGAAAACATTTTTTTTCCTTGAGAACCATGTACTGTTTGTCCATATTTAAGGTCTCCTTCGAATATAATGTATCGGGTATCGTAAAACTCATATGTAAATTGATTTAACAATAAAAAACAATATCAGGTCTATGGCATGCTTGATTAAGTGCGCTTTTTGTATCACATGGATTCCATCTGCAACATTTTTGTCACTTTTGTTCATCAAGCTCGTTAAAACGACTTAAACAATGTTTTATTCTTTAAAATATGTTGGTCGGTGGTCACTCCAAGAAAGACAAGGCTTGTGACGGATATCACAGATTCAAGTCCTAGTACAAACAGTATTTTCTTCAATCGATTTATCATTTTTTGTTTACAAGCAATTGTGTATGTAATATATAAAACATTTCCTCCCACCCTTCAAATTCGAAAGAGTGGAACACTATAAATTTTTACTTCTGCTTCAGGAAAAATCCCATTGCTCCAATACTCTGTGCTCCTGCTTCAATCTCTGATCCAATGCTCTTAGTAAAAAAATACTGCAGGGCTGTCAATATATGTCCCGGGGGTCTTCTTCTTCTTCTCCAAAATATATTTATTTGCATACTTGAAAAATTTAAATTATTCTAAAAAAACATTAAAATATAAATACTGCAGGGCTGTCGATATATGTATGTCTCGGGGTCTTCTTCTTCTTCTCGGAAATATATTTATTTGCATACTTAAAACATTTAAATTATTCTAAAAAATATTAAAATATAAATACTGCAGGGCTGTCGATATATGTCCCGGGGTCTTCTTCTTCTTCTTCTAAATATATTTCTTAGAATTGGGTGTATTCCTAAAAATTAATAACGTTTAGATTTTCTGGTTTATTCAATAAATAGGTTAGCAATTTATTTTTCACGCCAGCAAATTTTCTGAATATTTAAAAATGCAAAAAAATCCCCCCCGTTGAGGTCAACGGGCTTACAGCTGGTCTTTATAATTAGGCTTAATGAAATGATTGTTTTATCTTAAGACAGTGCACGGGAATAGAAATTGAAAGGCCATGGACAGTAATTATTATTAATAACAGACATATTTAATAATTATGTCTGCGAAATAATAATATAATAACCATTTCTAATAATTAACTTGAAGCCATGAAGCCTTATTATCGTATGAAATTATTTCGTTATGTAAGGGATCATACGATTTTCACTTGAGTGTCAACAAAATGACTACAACAGCGTAATTGGCACTAATAGTTTGTACTGAAAACAAAGTATTCTGTCCTCCGCGGCATCATTTTCAAGCGGCTTTTCAACGGAAGTTACATACTAAGCCCCTCAAATTGTCCCCTTGTGACAATATCCAGGGAAATGTGAACATGTTCTAATGCATTCGGTGTCAGCCAACGTCTGGTAATTAGAATGATAAAATGGAGACATTGTAGTCGAAAAGGACATTTTTTATGTTACACAAACCTTAATTGGATCGTTTAAATTCGGCTATTTTTTACGTTTTATAATATTTACCTACCAACGACATTATGCGGTGCTTATCAAGCATTATTTTATTTTAGGTTTCGACTGAAGGTGCTTGGTGGAATTTCAATATTAAATTTGAATCGTTCAAATTATGTACACTCCCACAGATTCCCATGAGCTTATCCTTTTCGCCAGCAATGGCTTTAGACTCAGTGATACATTTATTTATTATATAAACACGAACAATTCATTTAATAAGCGTCAGTTCAAGTTCATCCGCGCACTTGAACGCCTGAAGATGCCGAAAGGCGAAACCCGGGTCGTTAGTCACAAAATCTGTGGGAGTGTACATAATTTGAACGATTCAAATTTAAGCATTATTTCGGTTTCCAGACTTTTTTTATTAGTCTGATAAATTATGTTTCCTGAAAAAAACTACCCTTTTTTCTTTACACTGGCTCAATATGTTACATTAAGAAAAACACATTATTTCTTTGTAATTTATTCCACTTTGTTTATAAAAGGTCAAGACCGGTTTCGCTCATTGCGAGCATTGCTAAGTTGACAATTACCTTTTTTAAATAAAGTGGAATAAAGTACACTGTTTATATATTTTTATTATCAGTTGACAATGCTTACAATGAGCGAAACCGGTCCTAGCCTTTTAAATAAAGTGTAATAAAATACAAAGGAATGTTGTGTTTTTATTAATAAAATGTCTTTCCACCAAGTATTGACAGTGAACACCCTAAAAGTGATCAATATGTTACGTTTACTTGATTGCAACTAGGGCATCCTATTAACCGTCCAACTAACTGGTTTTCAGTTTTTTTTCAAATAAATAAAACGGGTAACGGGTTTAAGCTGGAATTGTTTTAAAAAACCAATTATAGTACCACACTAAGGAATGTTTAAAAAAAGTATTTTTCCTACACAAATAACAGCTTATGTATTATTATATCCGCTACCAATGCGGAGCATATGGAATGCTAAAATTTTTTTTCTCAACTTTATAGTAAAACTGTTTTTTCTCTCGGTTATCTCTTTTTTTCGAAGACAGAAGAAATTTGACGTTGGGACTATAATAGAAACAGTGGTCAGGACGCTCTCGGGTTTCTAGATATTCCGAGTTTTTAAAAAACCCAAAAAACAGGTTTACTGGTTTTCAGGGGATTAAGATGTTACCCAATTGCGGACGCGCATAAACTATATTTCCAAGAAATTTTTGAGATAAACAGAGCACAACTAAAAAGCACACCAATTTTGAATGAGCAAGTATATCTGCCAAATTCCCCACTCTTATACCCTATATCTGAGTAAACAGAATCATAAAAATTTCTCCGACAAACAAAAATAAATATAATTCTTAAAATTATCCACCATTCAAATCTGTAGGCATTCCCATGGGTTAATCTTTTTCGCCAGCAATGGCTTTAAACCTAGTTAATATACATTCATTTACTAAGCGTCAGTACAAGTTCATCCGTGCACTTGAACACCTGAATATGCCGAGAGGCAAAACCCGGGTCGTTAGTTAAAAAAACTTGTGTGAATGTAAACAGTTTGAACGATTAAAATTTACTGGTTTTGATTTCAGCCGGGTTGGATGCCCTAATTGCAACCAGAGCTTACTGCATTTTTAAAAAATGATTATTTATTTTGGAATCGTTATAACCTAAATTCCTCACAAGAATCGATAAACTCTTCTAAAATGACGGTCTCTTAACATACAGATTACACAGAGGATACTTTATATTAGCTGGTTTTAAGTGACTGAGGTAGTCACACTCTTTTTGCTAATTAGTTTTCTTTTTTTTTCAAGCACGGTTCAAAATTAGTTTCCTGCAGATTTGCTCGGGACATAAATGTGAGAGGTAAACTCCTTTCTAAAACTTTAGTTTCATATAAACAACAAACGGTGATAATGGTGGAAAACTATTACTACCTTTTGTAGTTACTGTTAAAAATATAGTTAATTTTTTTAAAACAATATTACTTTGGCATTATCTAGTTCTCTGAACCATAAATTTTTAGCGTCAAATATACTACCCTTTTACTACTACCTTATTTTCTAATTATAGTGAGTTTATAATAAAGTTTGGTAAAAATCAATCATTTAAATAAATATAAAAGATTTTAAGCTCAAATATAAAAGTTGATACACATCAGATGGAACTTATTTCGTTTTTTTTGTAGTTAACTATTTAATTTGTGCCGTTAGTCCATTAAATTGTATTATGCAAGTTTAATCGTTTCAAATTGGGCCTACAAAACCAATTGTAAGTCTTAACGAAAGTTAATGAAGGCTTTCTTTATTCCATAATCCTTTTGTGTCTTAAATGCACATTTACTTTAACGACTATTTTCAAAACAGCGTATATTTGATTTTGAGTTCTGAAAACTTTTAATCGGGCAATTTTGTAGTCTTAATGTTTCCCTTAACTGAGAACGTTCGCTTAATTTGTCAGCTATTTAAAATCTTTCTCAAGTATTTTAATCTAACATTAACTATTTGGAATTGAAAAACACCAATTTTATAATTATTCTTTTAACCGCTTGAATACCGCGCAAATAAATAATTAATATATTTCAGAGATACTGCGTGTTTTTGAGAAAAATAATTTTGCCTAATATACACTTGAATTTAATATTTTAAAAACCTATATTGACTCAGTATAGAAAGCACTACACATATTCATCAAAATATTGCTTATATTCTATTAGAATACCAAATATTTGATTTTTTAAATCTCTTGGACATCCGTGTTCGCTTGGATATGTTCCGGACACCGGTGTCCGCTTGGTATTCAAGTGGTTAAGCAAAAGCCGCTATGATTTAAGTTCTAAATGAAACAACTATCAAAACTGTTTCGACGGCATGCCATCATCAAAAATAGATAAAATGAACTCTTTCTTGTTTATTTTTTAACTACTCAGCACAAACTAATCGTACCTTTTATCAGTTCCACAAACATTGACTAATTTTACTACGTCTGGCGCTATGAGATATTTTTTTTTATCTAGATACGTATTTTCCCCAATTAAAATGTGTGATAAAAGCTACATAGTAATTTTTAAATATAATAACTGAACACAGAAACATGGCAAACTTATAATTATAAGGTTACGTCGATGAATTTAATTTATCTTTTATGAATTTTATTAAATTCTAGCATACATTGTTTTATTACATCAAAATTTTGAATTTCAATTGAAAATATATTAATTTAACAGTAAAAATAGGTGGTACATAAGGTATCCAATCCCGGAGCCTTTTTCCAATCCCGGGATTGGGATTAGCTCACCGAGGAATTTGAAATCCCCGATTTGGTATACTTTTTCCTCAGATTATCTCCAAACCGCGTTTTTTTTAGCTCACCAAAGAATTTGAAATCCTCAATTTGGTATACTTTTTCTCCGAATCGTCACAGAAGGTCGTTTTTTTTTAGCTCACCGAGGAATTTGAAATAGGAAATTCACGATTTGCCAATTTCGTGTCAATTTTCGTGATTTCCTCAAATTTTCTCAATCCCGAAATCCCGGGATCGCGACTGTGTCAATCTCGGGATTTCGGGATCAAAAAATTGAAAGGGATCCCGGAATTAGATGCCCTAGTGGTTTGCTATTTCCAGGAGTATATCGGAGGTTCAGAGTGACAAGGCAAAACTAACAAACAAAAATATTTGTATTTAATCTACAAACTGCTTAATTTATTGAGTATAATATAAAAGAAATATATTTTTTAAAAGCAACATTTTGATCGCTTAAATGTATTTTTTGCCGTTAAATATAATATGTTTTGAATGCAAAATTACTTGGACAAAAATAGTTTCTGCACTTTTTCCAAAAACATTGTTTTGCAGTTTCCCCCTTGTTACACTCCGATATTTTTTATTTGTCTATAACTCTATTAAGACAATTATCTGTTGCAAAAAAAAACATACTTTTTTTTTTATTTAAGAAAATTCATACTAGTAAATTGCGTGCACGATTACCTACTTATTTTAAACGAATAAAAATATCCTCAAAACAATGTTGTTGAGATTTGAATAAAAAAATAATAAATTTTATTCTCCAGATAATGTTGTTGGGACTAAGATATCGAAAAACAAAAAGTATAAACTTTTTTTAAAAATGTGTTGAATGAAATGATTATATTAAAATAATGATAAGTCAATGTCACGATTTTATTTTTTAAAAAGCCAAAAGAATTGTAATTTATAAAATTTCATTTAAAATAAATAAGAAATGTTTAAGAGAAGTAGCTTTTGATACGTTTTCATTTCTTTTATAAGTGTAGATATTTTATTCATGCGAGCACACCTACTTGACTTCAGCGTTTATATGTACAAAAGTATATAAACCCATTACAAATTCCAATTTGAAACATTTCCTTGACAATGTTTTCTTTGCGATGACACCCGAGCTTTTTCGAGAGATCCTAAAAGCTTCCGCATAAGAGCATCACAGAATGAAGCTTACAGCTCAAAAGTTCAAAAATGCGTGTTACATTTTCGGTGACTGAATTTGATACTTCAGTTTATTACATTTGGCAATGTGTAGATTGTAAAATATTTGACACGTACTAAAATTATTATTATCAATAAATACGGTATTAAAGCAGGTCATTAAATGAGATTCAATTCGAGCAAGAGAGAAACTTATAAGTGGCCCTTAATATGATATAAAGGTAGCATTTAATATGCAAACGCTTTAATTACGGTTTATATGAGGTAATTTAAGTTCAATTTGAGATGGCTTAGCAACATTATACTGCGTATTAATGTCGTAAAATATTTCAAAATATTATTTAAAATTATATAAAAAAACAGTCATTTTAAAAATAATAAATATAAGCCAATTGCAAATATTTGCAAAAAACAATGCAAATGCAAATGAGAGAATACATTTTTATTTTAAGGAACTCTGTTATAGAAAAGCTTCTTTCTATTATAACGGCTGAGTTTAAGCATATCGTTTTACGATAATCAACAAAATATTATATGTATAAATATTCAATTATAATAAACAGAAACATTCATACTTATTTTAAAAACTCGTTGAACGAATGTTAATGGAAATATGTTTAAGAGTTCTAACATAATTGTATAATTTTTTTAATTGAATAGCTCAGTTATTTATTTTTACATAACCTTTTTACTACCGTAGCACGCTGGCTATAATTTGATTTGTTAATTCAATTAGTTAATTTATTTATTTCATTAACATTGCGTAAGGTTGACAAATTATACATTTAAAACTTTTACAATGAAGAAAAAAATAGTCTAATTTAATATTAAAAGGAGTAAAAAAATGGCAAGGAAGTCAACTGAGTAAGTTTCGACGAACTCTACTTTAATACATAGAAAATAGTATTCGTAGAAACTCACCCACGTCTGCGTGGAATATGTCGACGTCCGAAGTAACTGGAATCGAAAGTAACTCGAAATGACGAAGTATCTCGTTTCTGGCGTGTTCAGCACGAAAAATTTGAAGAGATATCTCGTCTGTGCCAGCCATTCAAATGAGGAATAAAAAATGTTGACAGCAAATAGTCTCTTATCACTATATATGTATATATAATATAATATTATATAATCTTAATTTATTTAAAAGATGAAATAATGAAAAACTGAATTGCATTATTTAAGAATACATATTTTAATAGTGCAGAAATATTAATTCAAAACTGAGTAAGATGGGCGTAAAAAATGAATATCCGTACTTTTCATCTTGATTCACTTAAACTCACTGCTATTATTGAAAAAATAAAATGAAACGAGGGAAGGAGTCTCGTTGCTTAATTGCATAGTCAATCGACTAAACTAAATAACTTTTTTATCAATAATAAGCTCACTTATATATCTGTAAATCCTATAAATATAATCTAACTGTGTGCGGCTATACTTACGCACAGTAGATACAAATCATAAGTAATATCATCGAGGTAGTTAGGTGAATACGGAATATTGATCTGAGACAATCATGATGATAAATAAGCACAAGACAATATGGATTAAGTAGGGAAGGCGTTCAACCCTGGAAACTTTTTGTAATCCCGAGATTTCGGGATTCACAATTCTTTCGATCCCGAGATTGATAATTCACCACAAAATCGTGGAAAAATTCAGGATTCGTGGTAGAAAGATCGTAGTTCACTGCCAAATTTTGTTCGTCGATTTTTCAATCCTGATAATTCACGGATTACCTAAAATAAAAAAAATGTGGGACCTTTTTTTTTAAAACTCTTTCGCAGATTTTTTTTTTGGTTTGTCAGCCAAATTCTCAACATTTTTGCCTGTTTTCAAAAACTTATCATGAATTTTGCCCTTCTTATTCTCAATCTTGAAACCCCGGGATTAGTTATATTATAACGCCGAGATTATGGGATCACAAAATTGGATGAAGTCAAAGGATTAGAGGCCCTAGTAAAGAGGTAGTATAAGAAAGAAATCTCCGTCAACTATGTCTTAAAACCAATATTCAAGACAAACGTCTGAAAAACTAAAATTTTGTTAAAATGATTAAAAAAATTAATGAAACGTTTTAATATTTTTGTTATGACACAATTTCAAGGAAAACGTGCTCGCAAGTAAAAATAGTCTTGCTTGAGTAAGTAAATCTTTAGTAATACTTTGTCTGCCTAACGATTATCACCGCTTTGATATTTCCCCATTCGCATAATGATTGCTATGCCCCTCGGCATAATGATTCATTTTCTTTGACAAAAGAATAAGTAAGACGAAGCTCTTGTCAATTTCACAACGAAAATATTATTTCTTCAAGGGAATAATATGAGGAACTATCGCCATTTCGCATTTGGTAGATTTTTTGCCTAAGTAATTTGAACTAAAGTTTTGCGATTATGATAATGCTACTAAGTGCTTCCTGACTTTGCGTGTCTTTATGAAATAATTTATCATTCGTACAACTTGAAACGGAGAACATCCAAATATTGTGACTTGGTCACATATAAAGCTTAATATTTACCCTGTACCTTATCGTATTGCGGGGGTAGAATAAATAAAATAAAATATATCTATCCTTTCTTCTACTGCTTTACTTCATTTACGAAAAAGTTAAGTAAAAACATGTTTTCGCATTTTATGATACCTCAAAGTATTTTTTTATCTTTTTTATACAACAATTTTGATCTCAACTCAAAAACGATTTTGCTTAACAAAGTACAAAGCATTTTTAATTGATCACTTAACATATTTATGGAAACCGCTTCTTATATATTTGTTACAACTTCAATTAGAACCTTCAACCCGGATTTTAAGATCCTAGGATCTCGTAATCCCGGGATTGTACTAATCTCGGGATGTCAGGATTCAAAATAACAAGTGAAAAACACTGTTATAAGTTATTTTGCGCAAGAGTCACCCGGAGTCGTAACTGTTTGAAAAGATGAAGCTAAAAAAAAAAGAAGATTTTCGACCTTATTTTCAAGATTATTTTAGATTCTCTCAATTTCTGCCTTTCTGCAGGATCCTGAAAAACCATATCCCTAAATCCTTGTGAATATTGAAATAATTAAAGAATTTTTAACAATTGTGGCACGATTTTACGGTGAATGATCAATCCCGAGATCCCGGGATCTCGGGGACAAAAAGGATCTGAGATTAAATCTCTTAGCTCGAATGACACAGTTGTTATACTCAATAGGTCAGTTGTTAGCAGTGCACCTATGTAGTGGCTCTTGTAGCATCTGGTCAATGATTCAAATACTATGTGTACACTTCAATGTATTGATTTCAAATCGATTTATGTATAATTTCCCAAATGCACATCTCTATTACTTCCCGATAAAAACGGTTATAGTTTTAAAAATAATAAATTATATATGTAATAACACTTTACAGCCCCGCCATGTTATGTTTAATCCTCCAGAGACGAGAGGTTTTTTTCGATAAAAAAAATATTTGTTAAGCCATATTGAAGTACAATTTGACCTTTTTCGATCAACATAATTTCAAAACAAATATATCAAATATATTAGCAAAAGAACTGTAAATAATTTGATGTTTTGATAAAAAAATAACACAGGTTTCAAAAAGTCCATTAAAAATAACGGAAATTCAAAAAATCGCATGTGCTTTTGGTGGCCGTTTCTGTCCCCGCGGCTGATGACTAACTGAAGTCTGTACCCTTCTTAACCAAATATGAGTAAAAGCAACGATATTCAGGTAGAAAAGGGATGAATAGTGGGATCAATAGATAACGGTGTTTACTGTTACCATGTGGTCACGCCCGTCCTTGGAGGCTTAATGCTATTGTAAGTACGAAGTTTATGTCCTTTTTAATGAAAGTATATAACAATAATGGAAACAAACACAAGTTTTTTACACTTGAATATAATTTTTGTAACGTCGAAATTATTTTCGATAAAGTTTAGGAAAATTAAGTTAAAATAAAATAACTGATAAAAATACTCATTTTAACGGGTTACCCTTCTCAAAAAATTCGTTGAAAAACAAAAGAAATATTTTTCTAAGCTCAACTCGTGACACCTACTGAAGTTTTTCACGAATTTTCTTAAATTCTCGCGGTCTACGTTTTTTCTAGAATTTTATTTTTCTGTCCTTGAATTTTGTGCGAAAACTCTCTCCCACGGCAATTAGGTGTGCCAACCGCAGACGCGTTTACCCAAATCAACCCCTATATAACAGTATCAATGACATATTTTTTTTTATCTCCCCATACCTAACCCAAGGTAACTAACCAGCCCAGCGCGGTTGATATAAAAAGTCAATAACATTTTTATACTACTCACCAAAACGAATATATGATGTCCACAGTCTTATTTTTCCGTCGTTAAATAAATATGTCAACATTATTGATATTCCACGACAGTTATATTACCAATTTGAAATACAATTTACGTGACACTGGTACTTTTACATTCAATAAGTCGTTTGTAATAAACATTACTGTGGTTAAAATGTTTAATGCAATGTTTTTTTAAAAGTAAGTAAACATTGTTTTAATATAGATATGTGACGAGATTTTTTAGGCCAAGCTCCCACAACCCCTTTTGTGATGACAACTGGCAGACATTCAAAAGTCAAAGTTCAATTAATTGTGTTTGAAAAATTATCATGTAACCATTATAATCCATTGTTTTTATTGTTTATGACCGTAAATAGCAACACTGTTTTTTTTAAGTCCGAAACTCGCTCAAAAATAAATTACAAGTCATGTCAATATACGAAAATGATCAGCTTCAATTTGTTACAATTTAATATTCGCCCGCTGTGGTCTAGTTGGTTAGAGTTTGCTCTACCGACCAGGTGGGTTTGGGTTTGATTTCCGGCAGGGTGAATGTCAAATTTAGGTTATGCAATTATAAATTTGAGCCCTAAGACATGGGTGTTTGTGATGTTAATTTACCTCGAGTTCATCTCGCGTGACTAAGATAAATTCTCATCAAGTTTTTATAGTATGACTTTGCAGTTTTAAAATATTTGGTGTATTAGCATGAGCTGTCATGCCTTATATTTTTATTAAATTAAAAAATATAAATATAATAAATCATTTCTCCCAAACACAGCTGTCAGCCTTTGTGGTTTAAAATATGATAATAATTAATACCAAAATGTATCACTTTTAAAGTGTTCACTGTCAAAACTTAGTGGAATGGCAATAAAATGTTTATTATAATACAATACAGTAAAAACGTATTTAAAATGAAAATAAAATTTCACTGGTGTAAGAATATTTTCGCTGACTCAGCAGTGAAAATGTATCAGAAATGCATTTATAATTTCACTGCCTAGTATTAGGGTAACTACATATATATTATGTTCACGATAGAAGCTTATGCCTGAGCACAAGGATTGGATATTTCATCAGATTATATGTATGATTTCATTGGTTATTTCACAAATGTAAAATTTAGTTTCAATAACAGTTGGAGTAAGAATATAATTTCACTAGTGATTGTTGATGGCTTCCGTGACGAATCTCCTGGTATCGAGTCCCATTACGAACATCAATTTTTGTATAAAAAATTCTTACAACCCTTCCAAGCGTAGCGAAAGTTATTAGTAAACCACTAGTTATGTCATAGCCCTTATCCTTCTATCATTACTCGTTAAAAATGAGTTTGAGTAACTGAGTAACAAACATTTCTTGTTAAAAAAACCTCCATAAGGATATCATATGCGATAAAATAAAAGCGGTCATAGATTAATAGAAATAAACGCGTTTGGTAAAATTATGCTTGAATATAATTTTACTAAAACGTTAGTGAAAATGTATTCACTTATAATACACATTCGCTGCTGCATATCGACTTTGGAAAGAAAAAAGGGCGTAACTTACAGTTTTTGCAAAACAGCTTTTTTATAGCTATAATCACAATGTATCAAACTTGATACACGTTCTATAAAAAGGATGTCAATGCCAAATTAGTATCTAAATTTAGCTTTTAAAAAAGATAAGTTTGAGACTATTGAAACCAAGAAAAAAGACTAAAAAAAATGTTTTCCCTAGACAATTTCTTTAATAAATATTAGATTATGTCAATTAAACACTAGTTTAGAAGTCTCCGCGCACTTACAGGTTGTGTATATTTAATAATTTGCATATGGCCCAAAATCATCAAAACGCGTTTTTTGTGCCTCCTGTAAAATTTGCTTTGTGTGGGTTACGTCCTTTTTATTTTCTACAGTCGATATATATAACTATAATAGGGTAAAAATAACAACATATTTTAGTTCTACAGTTACAGCAAAACTGTAGAACTAAAATACGTTGATATTTTTACCCTATTATAATGGAGTTCTAGCAAGTAAATGCCAAATCAATAAATATATAATTCTGTTTTTATTAAAAGCGAGTTAAGCAAATGGCTTATTATCTTTCATCTTAAAACAAAACACGGCGTAACATCCCTGCAATTAAAAAATATTAAATTGTAATTAACAGACTGCTCTAAATTCAATATTTTTATTTCCGTAAAATACCCTAAAATTTTGTTTATTTAATTCATTCTGAATAAATAATTTGGTTTTACTGTGGGAAATTCCATATTGTATTTGAATTTCTCGCTATAATACGATATTTCCATGAATAATGATAATTTAATTAAAATTTACAGTTTCTCTAAAAAATATTGTTTTTTTTTAACAGTCATTCATGCTTTGTTATTATTCAATGTTTTACATTTGAAAAATTGTTTTAGATTTTACTTATACTAATATTTTTATAACTAGACGATTGATATTCAAAACATTTGAAAATTACACAGTTTTTTTAAACCTTCTTTTTCTATAGATATATATTTTTTACCATGTCCTCTCCCAGTGTGGACTATATGCACTCCTAATGGAGTTTATCTCAACAGAAGTATTTCTACTAAAACAGCTTGTTACTCAGTTGCTTAACCACTCTTTTTACAAATAGAGGAAGAATAGAAGGATAGGGCTAGTGGTTAACTAATCACTGTCGATACGCCCCGTTCATAGGATATGATAAGTGGGAGAGGAGAATTCAAGACATCACATATATCCATGCCTTCGAACAGAAATTAATAAATCGATTGAAAAATCAATTTATAAAATTGTCCGTACTGGAATTCGAACCCGCGACCTACGTAACCGAAGCTAACGAGGTTGACATTTTACCACTCAGGCGGCTATTCTTAGTTTATTTCGAAAATTATTACTGATATACATTACTATCAAACGTTTTACGAGAATTTTAAAAGCCATTAGGTTATCATTATTAAGTTACCTCAACTTGTTCCAAACTCGTATCACAAATTAGAGAAGTGATTCTTATACTAACTATGTTGATAATTCTTATTTATGAAGAAAATAATCAAAAAACAACATCGAAATACTTGAGAAAAAAGAGAAATAGGGCAAGAGCTCTTCTCTCTGTAAAATATGAAAGATAACAGTTCAGTCAGTCACTTTTTAATAATCTTTAAATTAAATTTAGTAAGATTGGATCAATTGTAAGGTTTTACAAACGGCTACGATTATAAGCACAGCTGTTGTTTTTGTAAATTTTACTATTTTAAAAATAATTACTAAATATTTCATCATTGATAAAAAATATTTAACAAGTAATATATTTATAACAAAATTTTACTTTTATTAGTGTATATAATTTTAATTGTCAGAAGGTTGTATGTTGTATGGATTGTTTGAAATGTAAACACAAAAATATTTTTTTTAATAATCGATAACTACTAAATTCATTAAATACAGAGAACTCAGTAAAAAATTGATCAATATTGCATCTTATAACAATTCAGTACCCTAGAACTGAACTGTATCAAGTCTTTTTTCTTGCTTATAATATGGGCCATCGAGAGGTGAAGTGAGCCAACTAGTAAAATTGTAAAACTATTTTACACTCACGTCTTTACTTGGTGTTTTGGTGGAATGCATATTTTTATTTTACGTAGATAACACTATTGCAATGTGTATTAACTGAAGTTACCACTCTACCACTTGGCTCACTTTATCTCTAATGAGCCCATCTGAAAGTAACTAATATATTCAAAATCACTTTTTAATCGTTCAAATTATGTACATTCACACAGATTTTGTTACTAACGACCTAGGTTTCACCTTTCGGCATCTTTACGCGTTCAATTTACGGATGAACTTAAACTGACGTTTAGTAAATGAATGTTTCATGTTTATATAATAAATAAATGTATTATCGAGCTTAAAGCCATTGGCGCAAAGGGTTAGCCCATGGGAATGCCCACAGATTTGAATGGTGAGTAGTTTCAAGAATTATATTTATTTTTGTTTGTCGGAAAAGGTTTTATGATTATATTTATATAGGGTATAAAAGTGGAGAGCCGGGCATGTGTAGCATTTCATTAATAATCGGAAGACTGACGGAAAATTAAAATTACTTGTTATGTATAAAAACTGTAGATTTTCTCGTCACTGGAGAAACTATTGTAAATTTGTAAAGCGTATTTCTATTTTGAAAATAAACAAAGTAAACATAATGTTATTGTAGTTTATACGAATAAAGCTGAAATATTTTCATACAAAACAAGGGTATTTGTATAGAAGCTAGTCAGCTTTGGACCGACCACAATGTTAAGTAATGCCTCATTTGTTAAAATAAACAGCTCACACGTTTGGCCCCTGCCGAGAGCATCTGCCTTGAGATGCCATTAATCAAATTGGCAATAAAGTGCCTAACTATCGCACTGGCATATGCAACATTGGTTTGTCAGAAATAATTATTTATGTTGAATACATTCTTGTTGAATTGATGAATTTAATTCACTGCTGGAGTTAGATATTCATAGTAAAACGTAGTCTCGTAAAAAGATACATTATCCATACTAGAAACGTTTTTAGAATCAACATGTAGAAACAACAAGAAAAAGGTCTCTCTTCAAATATAACCCGTGTCAAATTTTGCCAGTTGCCACCTGTGATAAGCCGAATAGTTGTACTTTTTTTAAAAAATGAAAAACGTTTTCAAAACGATTCAAATTATTGAAAAATATGACTCGTATTTAAGCGGTCTGAATTTTAATACAGTTTCGGTCATAATTTTTATCACATTGGTCTGAATTTATATTACATTACTCAGAATTTGTAATGGTCATGATATATCGGTTAGTGTACAGAGAGCGGAATAAATAATTATTTTAATTTAGAACTTCGACTGAAGGTGCTTGATGAAAATTTATATGTATATAGACGATGCGCACCGTTTGATGCCCGTCAGTTCAAGTGCATTCGTGCACTTGATAAAACCAGAACATGTCGAAAAGCGAAACCCGGGTCGTTATCGATAAAAATTATGGAAGGTTACAGAATAAAAATAATTCAAATTAATTTTATATAAAATAGTCATAAAAATTTGAATCATTCAAATTATGTACACTCCCACAGATTTTGTCACTAACGACCCGGGTTTCGCCTTTCGGCATCTTCAGGCGTTCAAGTTCATCCGTGCGCTTGAACGCCTGAAGATGCCGAAAGGCGAAACCCGGGTCGTTAGTGACAAAATCTGTGGGAGTGTACATAATTTGAATGATTCAAATTTAATATTGAAATTCCACCAAGCACCTTCAGTCGAAATCTTAAAATAGTCATAATTTAAATGAAATTAAAAAAAACTAACCTTACCTAACCTAACCAAAATGGTTATAAAATCTGACCGTTTAATATTTTTATTCTGACCAAAAGTTGATTTAAATTCTGACTAAAATTTAATTCAAACTCTGACTTATTTTATTCCCGAAAAATATTTCAAAACTTCGCTTTGTCAAATTTTAACACGGTTTAAATAACGTTTTAAAAATCAGTCTCTCAGATTTGTGGGAAGTTCTTCAAAGCTACCATCAAATAACACGAATCAAATGATTTGAAAAGAGTAGTAATTAACTGATTAAGACTGTATGCAACTAACCTCTATTTTCTCTCTACTTTTACAGCAGTGACAGTATCTTATGGTGTCCAAGTAGCAACTAAAATTATGTAATAAAGTGTGCAAAAATCAATTAATATTGAAAATTTCATTGGTTCTAAGAGTAGCGTATACTCGCCTATAAAATGAAAATAACTTTTTTTATAGGCTCATATTTATAGAGAAGCATTGAATGATGTGAAGTGTCTTATGTTATAGCAAATCACTGTTTTAATTTATGTTGAACATTACTATTATTATATTAGTTAATCCTGGAATTTCAAGATTATCTACAAAACGTAACAATCCGTAAATAGAGATAAAAAAAGTCTCACACTTAAAAACATTCGAATAATTATGGACCCCGTCAATTCGTAACTTTTTCTAAGGAAGGAGCCAGAAAAGATCTCATTCTTTTCAATAACTGTGGAAACATTTAAATCGTCACTTTGAAGTGACAAAAATTCTGGAATATCTTAATTACACAATTTTCTGGTAGTGATCTCAAGTAATTGTGCCATGATGTTGTGGTGAAAAATCAATCCCGAGATCCCAGGATTTAAAAAAATTAAATCCGAAATCCCGGAATGACAAAAAGGGTCCGAGATTTATTAATAGTTTATCACTTTTTACTAGTGTATGAAAAAATAACTACAATCTTACTCACAGTTTCAGATAAATTAATCTTTCATAAAATGTCACACAACGAAGAATTATTTTCCTTCCCTATTCATTCTAAATATTAATAGCGAATAATGTTCGTTAGTTTAAGTGCTCGTAGTAGTTAGGTCCGGACCAATGATAACGGTTTATTTTGAACTGCACATTTTTTGTCCAAGGCCAACGGTTCATCTTCGTTAATTGTTAAAGAAATATCAAAATAATTACCAAATACGCTGGCGAAGAACGAAAGCAAAGACACCTTGTTCATTTATAAATTAGCTGATACTTAAAATAAACAATCAATCCATAAAGGCTCTATAATTCAAATATATGTCATTATTTTTAAATACAATTTTATGTCACAGTCTTATTTTCAACCATTTTTCACAAAAACAATCGCCATTTTAATAGATGCTACATGAAGCACTTTAGAAAGCAGCGTTTAAACTTTGAAAACAAAAATTGTTTTATTCGATCGGCATTCGATTTCCGAAACACCATTCCGAATCTGCACTAGCTATCCTATTTGTAAATTCTTGTATAAAAAGAAAACGTACAAAAGCGTAGAGTTTTACCTACTAATGGCTTAACAATATAATTTATTTAAACAAGTTTACAAACTAAAAACTTTACTTTAAGTAATGCTACAAAACTTTCACAAAATCGTAATGTCATTGAATGGGTTATTTGGACTGAGCAAATAAACCTGGTCCGTTCTAGTGAAACTTTGACTTATGCTTTTGAAAAGTTTAAGTTACTAGGTATTATTTTTGCGACTTGTGCAGCTTGTGCAACGTTGCCACGTACCGCCGAAGGTTTTAACTTTTCTGGCGGTTAATCCATTCAGAGCATAATAAATGCCACCGCAAGTTTGAGCATCAAAGGAAAATGAAACAACATCAATTCTATTAAGTTTATTTTTGCAGTAGTTACCGCACTCGTTTTCAAATGAGTTTATGGAAGTAATATTCATAAAATACTGGTTTCGAAACTAAGTGATAAAGTACTTTTTGGATTCTATTCTCCTCGATTGTGTGATCAATGGGTAGTGTCCGGTTAAACCTAGGTCATCCAATTAATCACAGAAATCAACTGAACAGTTTTTGGTTATTTTTCAGATAAAAAAATAAGTAGTACAAAGTTTAATACCGCACAAACCAATGCTGAAATAAATATAGGGCATTTTGCTTTCTTAAATATTCAAAAAATAGATGAAAACGTCGATAAACTTTTGAATTATGTCCAGTTTGTCCAAGCAAAAGTTTTATCTACGAAAACTGCTTGTTACTCAGTTATATAAGATTAGGGCTAAGACAGGTTGAATATAGAAGAAGATATGACTAGTAACAGTCTAATGACGCCATGTCTTTTGATAAAAATCTTATGACTGATTGAAAGATATCTTAATGCTTTTTATATACAAAAGTGTCCAGTCGGGGATTCAAACTAGTCAATCCATATCCAAGTAGAAATTAATCTTCAGAAAAATAAATCGTTTTCAATTAAAATTTTTAAACTTCACTGACATAGTTTGTGTTCTTTTAATTTTAAATTAAGAAAAAATCAACCCCAGATGAAAAGGAGATTGGAGCTAGGCTCCACAGTTCTCCACATAATTGTGAATGAGACCAAGCAAAAAGAAACTTTCCTGATTATTATGACTGTTGACCAGTTAGCTATCACAAGACTAGCAAAATGTTATTTTTTTGATTCATTTTTATGTTTAAAAAATGCATTGAATACATAATATGAATCTTATCATTCTAAAAAATAACATTTAATGTAAGTGGAATAAACTAGAAAGCTCTTCTATAAAATATGTTATTAGTGGTAAACAATCTTTTCAAGCTTACGAAACGAAAATTAATATTTTATTTGAAAATAACATCTTTGAGCAATCTGCTCACAACGAATTATTTTACTGACTCTTGTTCTCAAAACTTGTAAACTTGAAGCGCCGTTGTATAAATAGTTACATAATTCAGTAATCTGAGCTTTTAGAAAAACTTTTTATCTTTGATTACAGTTATAGTTCTATCAAGTCCTTATTACTTTTGGAGTTGGCTTCTCTTGCGAACGGAGCCTGGCCACGAGGGAGGAAAGCATCTCTGTCGACTTAAGCGAAAGCTGTCTTTTCGGAGGGGTGAGAAATAATCGCAAGGGCATATTATTTAGTGCCCATCCTTGCGACTATCTCTCGGGATGGGATAGGGTGACATTGATAAACTTATCTCTGAATAGAGACCACATGTTGGTTTAGCAAGAGTTATCGAAACAATGTGGTAATAAATTTTACGAATATAAATTTGCCGAATTTATTGAATCTGACTTAATAAATTCCGTTACATTACACGCATATTATTTGTTTCTAATGTATTTTAATAATAAATATTGAATAACAAGAATGCATTTGAATATTCATATGTTAAGTCTTTTATAATATAAAAGTAGGGTAAAAGATAACACATATTAATAGATATGTTACGCAAATTTTTAATAAATTGTTTATTTTTTTAACGAAAATAAGACGTTTTTGTAGAAAAAAAATCGTGTATTCTTTCTTATTTACGTCATTTTTCTTTTATCAAGTTCTTCTTCTTTTACCACATTCGCTCCCTGGAGCATATATATGGCCGCCACGCGGCACTTCCATGTTTCCCTGTCTCCCGCCAATTGCTTTGCTTCCTCCCATGACATGCCAGCATCTTTCAGTTACGCCGAGTACATCCTATGAATAGTACCCAACGGATGTCCGGGGTACCAGAATCCCACCGATTGAAAGAAGAAACAGGCAGGATTGAGGCTTTCCAGAGGCATCCGCAGTACGTGACCGAGCCAGTTCCAACGTATCTCCATAACCACTGACGTGACGGAGCGCTGTCTTGTACGTTCCCTTATCTCCGAATTTCTCACTCCCATTATTCGACGCAAGCATTTGTTCTCGAAGCTCAGTATACGGTTTTTCTGAGTCTTCGTCAGGTGCCATTAAAACAATAATATAGGTAAATACATGAAGTTTAAGTAGTCAACAATAATATGATACATCATATCTGTTGTCGTTCTTTTTCGTTAATCAATAACGTAGAAGAACTATGCAATAGCAAAACTGACAACACACATTGCAGATAAAACAGTTAAGCTTAAATAGATTCTTAATTTGAAATTTGGACTTTTTTAAATAGACTTAGTTCTCAAATTCACTGTGATCTAACTGGGAGTCGAACCCAGACCTGCGTGATCGGTAGAGAAAGCTCTTACCAACTGGGCCACAGCAGGCGACATAACTTTTCAGAACACTATTTACTTATTATTTCAAGCCGCACCAAATAAGTCGATTTTAAAGAGAAATTTCGCCTAATTTTCAAATATATTTAAATTTATTTGGTAAAAGGTAAAAAAATACATCACTCAAATATCAGTTGAAACAGATTTATAAGCTACGATTCGAATTGACTTCATTTACCCTGCAAATTTTTAGAGTAAATATATTTTACAAGAAGAAAAATACCTGGATACGTATGACCCATGTCAAAGTCACAACCCACTCAACTCTAAGTAAAAGGTGAGTATTGCTCACATAAATACCAATATGAGTACTAGATAAGTCAAACTTGTTCGTCAATTTTATTATATATGTGTAGATTTATTGAGAAGTAAAGTGAAAGAATTTATATCAGTTTGAATAAAATTCGACATGTCAGTAGAAATATTTCGTAATTTTGTTATCTAAGACTAAAAGATTTTTACAATTTATTCGTAATGAAATATATATTATAAATAAGCTATAATTTTTCCTGAAACCAGTTGTGCTAAAAATGAGGACAGCTTGAATTTTTATACATTCTTTCACTTTGAATTTGAATCGTTCAAATTATGTACATTCACACAAATTTTGTTATTGACGACCTAGGTTTCGCCTTTCAGCATCTTCAGGCGTTCAAGTGCACGTACGAACTTGAACTGACGCTAAGTAAATGAATGTTTCGTGTTTATATAAGAAATAAATGTATCATTGAGTTTAAAGCCATTGCTGGCCCATGAGAATGCTCACAGATTAGAATGGTGAGTAGTTTTAAGAATTACATTTATTTTTATTTGTCGGAAAAGGTTTTATCATTATATTTATATAGGGTATAAAAGTGGAGAGCAAGGCATGTGTAGCTGTTCATTTAAAATCGGAAGACTGTCCATTTTCTTATAAACTAGCCGCTTTTCATTCAGAAATTCATAGACTTGTGAGTGTGAATATCGAATTTAAAATCATCAAACAAATTGCCATCAACAATAGATACGATATGTCTCTTATAGACAATCTTTTATCAAAAAAACAAACTAAACTTGCAGAAAAAATGTTATTTATAAGAAAACAATCTTCAAAATCTTGTAGATATTTCAATAACTTTATCTATATAGCTGGAATACATAGAAAAATCTTTTTAACAAAATTTACTTGAAGATTTTTGGAAATCATCTTGAGCAATAAAGCCATTGTGAATATTGGCTTGGTGTATGAACGAGGCCTCTCCTCCTGTTTGTTCCCACAATTATCTCTCCAAATTTCCAGTCACATTCAAAACAGTAAGTTTAGTTTGAATTTTTTAATCCTTTACTGTCCACCGCATTAGATTATGGTGCTAAGTAACAACAAGGGTTTGTGTATTAGACCGTAATGATGCAGATGTTTTCTCTCTTGATCTTAAGACAATAGTCCACAAATGTATTGTGATTAGTAATAACAGCTTTTTTTCAAAGTTCTCCAAATTTATTTTGTCGCCAATGTTTTGATAGTTTGTATACCCTTATCATCGTTGCCGATGGAAGGGTGTGATCCCTACAGATGTGACAAATCTTTAAAGCAGCCTGTTCACGAGGACACCATATGCATTCATTTGCAAATAACATTATATCTATTTCCCCTCATACTTTATCCATACATGTACACACACATGCATATAAATACATACAATACAAAAGGAAGTAAGCTAAGGAAAGTAATTTTTATGATGTTAAAAGTCGTTTTAATATTTTTTAGTCGAAACATAAAAAAAGCAGTCGAATAGACCAGCGTAACAATTAAAATAATAATCGAATGAGCTGAAGTGCCCTAGATGTAAATATTCTGAAACTAAAATAAATAAATCTTGTAATTGGAAAACAAATAACTTGATAAACTTCGAATGTCTAGATCAGGGGTGGGAACCTTTTATTGTCTAAAGGCCACATTCATTTTTCTGATTCAACTAAAGGCCGCAGTAAATATTGACTAGGAAATCTTTGACCGCAAACAATTTTATGCCAATTTGCAAAGCCCAGAAATTTGCGGATTTCCCAAAATTAGCTCATCCAACAATTTTGAATCTAAAATCTCAGGGATTTACAAATTTACACAAATTTGCAGAATTGCCCGATCAGGTCAAAAGACCGCACCAGAGTAGCCAAAAGAACGCAGGTTCCATGGATGCATTTTGTCTTATCGGAGCTCTCTCGCATTAGAAGAATATTATAAAGCATTCATACATTTCAATTAATAGTAACGATAAATTAGATAAATTAGAAAAAAAGTTACATGTTGGACAAAGAATTAGCACTGATAAAACAACGCAGGCGATTTAAAATACCTTAATATATTCCGGATGTAATATTAATGTGTAATATAAATATTTTTTTTGGATTGGAACGATTAATGCGTACCCCATTATGTCTAGCATAATCGTCGGGGCGTATCAACCCCGAGGCGACGTGCGTGTCCCAAAAACCTACAATGCTCTGGCTACAAGACCGAATAAGATGGTGCGGAGGCTTTTCGGCTGATACTTATGCGTTACTCCAGAGCTTTCTAAGCTGCACTGTGTATAATATGAAAGCTTCAAACGTGACCTCTTGGCATAATGTTCTTTCGTACTTGGCATATTTGGTTAGCTGTGCGGTTTATATATGGATGTAGAATTGAAATAATATTATATAGCTTCTAAAGACGATGGGTTTATTATTATTGATGGGTAAACACAAGCAGAAGGCGATAAGCTATATATTCTTCTTTAAATATTGATTGTAACTACATGAAAACTATTTGTAGAATTACGCAAGGATATATTGATTTTGATGATTACTATGTTTAGCTTTTAAAAATATTTTTTAATATTGACTATTTTTATATATATTTTAATATTGACTATTTTGACGAATTTAGTATTTTAACGACTCCACAGCCCTGTTTAAAATATTTTGATACACCATTAAAACAGATGCTTTATATTTTCGGAGCGTAGTGAACAAAATACAAAATTGAAAAGCTTTATTTAGTTAATCAAGCCTTTTTCGTATTTGTAGAAATGATGAAATATAAAACGATAAAAACAAAAGCGTCAACTAGTCTAATTATACGTTTTATTACGTTATATTTCAGTCTGATGTAGTTAATTATTGTAACATGCCAACAGAAAAAATAAATAAAAAGTGAGGTTTTTGCAAAATAAGCTTATTGCAATATTAAAAATCAACATGTCAAAAAAGTTCATGATTCTGTCAGTTTGTTTATTGAAAAAATATGTCGACTGAAAAAAAAATGATTTGAGATATATTTTTTTTACGGAGGGATGTCATTCACACGCGGAAATAGATGCATATTTTGTTTGCTCACGCCTTTTTAGCCAGCACATATTTTTTCCCGGTTTTGATGTATTTCATATGTGCAAAAAAAAGTTTTTGTTATTTTCGGCGTTCACAAAAAGCATTCTCAGTTAGCTATTCAAATAATTATTATGCATCAAATGTTTTATTATTTTGGTTTTTAGTGTTTTGAGCTATGTTTTCCAAATACGTATATTTTTTAAGACGTCTCCACTCTCAATGTGGAGCATACAGACTCCTTATGAAGCCCATTACAACAGTATTTTCTAAGAGAACTTGTTTGTTACTCAATTATTCAACTTTTCCTTTTTGAAGATAGTAACGAATAAAATGATTGGATTAGAATAAAACTTACAGTTGACTTATATTTTTAACTATGCCCTATTTTAAGCATCGGATGAGTGGTAGGGATTTAAAAAAAAATACAGAGATTTATACCTTCGAACAAAAATCTATAAATCAATTTATAAAAACCAGTGAGCAACATGACTAGTCAACGACGTTGACCACTTGACTACGGACACGAGAGAAGATTATATATATCATAATATTAACTGATTAAATGTAAAGGATTAAAAAGAAGATTTTTTAGAGAAAATCACATATTGAATTGACATTAACTTAGCGCTGTGACAGTGGTATTTTAATCTATCTAGTGTTAAAAATAAATGATTTCATTTTATAAAATATCTCTTTTTCTGTATGGTTTCTATAAAAAAATGCTTGTTAAAATACAAGTTGATAATTACATGATTAACTCTCGCGGCTCGGAGACTAGAAAAATACGTCTCTGGCGATGGGGGTCATTTTTGACCCCAGTGGTTTCCTCATTATTGGCCTTATTCTTATGAATTTCAAAAAAATAAATAGTCTACGGGCTTTAAAATATCTCTCTGCATCATTCCGCATACATTTTTTTATAAAAATCCTTGGTTTTTTAATAAATAATCATATTTTAAGTTGCGCGTAAAATATACGTCGTTTCACTGCAAGTATCAATGTGCTACTGGCCCGCATGTGGCCTGCTTTGCTGAGCGGCGTTCAGCCTATTATCTTACAAACGATCGCTGATAAGCGGGCGCTTATCTCTTATCTTATCGTATTTATATAAACTACAAAAGGTCCAAAAAACTATGATATAAGAATACCTTAATTATAAACATTGTATCACCCATATTAAAATAGATATTTAAGAAAATGTGGGTATTGGGGTCGCATTTCTTGAGCTTAGAACCGGAAAAGTTAAGAAACCAAAGTATTGTTTTGTTAGAAAACGCATTTTTTGTGTTTTAACAAAATCCATTGAATGATATAGCAACATCATGTTCTTAGAGAATTTAAAAACAAAAATTCTTCATGATGGATATCCTCAGATTTTTACGCAAACAGTTTCAAAGCAAATACGAAACTTAAGATAGTGAAATAGTCAAGAAACAAATTGTTGAAGCTCTTTTTCTTGACTGCATTTTCGTTACATATGTATATAAATATAGACGACAACAAAGCGTACATTTCTAGAGCTTTAGTTGCCAGGGCTTTTAAAAAGCTTCCTACATGAATATCTAATAAATATTTTCTTAAGTAGTGTAAGGTTAAAAAGATTAACTACAATCATATATTTTACTTTACGATAGCATTCAAATAACGCTGTCATAATAAATAAATATATGTTTATTTTACATTTAATGTATAAACAATTCAGAGTATACAAGAGAGAAGTTATAAACACTTTGATTAGTTAATGTATAAATTACTACAAAGACATAGTTAAATTATTCACATGCTTAAAAATAGTCACACGTGTATTAATAGTTTTGCCATCTACTCTCCACTGGCGTGCGTTATCTGATATTTCATATACATACTACGTTTTAATCGCTTTTGAATGCATTTTTTTTAGTAATATTAAATTTATTCAACGATTTTGCACCAGATATTTTATGTATTCTATGTAAACTTGAGATAATTTTAACGGATTTCTCAGTGTCGCTGTATATTTGATTGTGTTTTAACGGGTTTATATGTTTATTTCATATTTTTAACGACATTGCAGATTTAAGTCGATTTTCTAGAATCTGTAAAAAAATATCTTTCGTTTGTCACAAAAAAAATCTCAGGTTGTCAGATGACATAACTATGTTTGACAAGGCAGAATCGTATTTATTCTAAAATGGGGTAAGGTGTATAGCGATGTTATTTTACGGTAAATATCAAATCCAATTTTCATCCTTTGGAGTAGTGAACAAGCGACGTGAAACCAATATTTAATAAGCTACCCTTAACACAGTTCGAAACTATTAGCATAATACGTGTTTATCTATTTAAATACCACACTTTGAATAATGAAGGCTAAATAATTTAAATTCCTTCCTTTTTATTTAAAAGTACGTGATGAAACTTTCTAACAATCGAAAATCGTTTCAAATAGTATGATTGAAGTTACTATTTGCAAACTCGGCTCGTTCCAAAATTGTTGAAACATTAACCATGAATGTAATTTAGTAAATATAAATAAAGTTTAAGAGTAGTTTAAGAAATCCATGGCTTGATAACATTCAACATATCATTCTAAAGTAATATAAAACTAAGAATCTTTTTTAAATGTATATTGTTTTATAAAATGAAATTAATGTTTGATTATTATTAATTTTGGATAGTGAACTATGTTTTTAAATAATAGATTCAACTGCATATCATAACTATTTGTGTATTATTTGATATTAAAAAGAAATAAAAAATACTAAAAAGCTTTACAAGTATGAAAACAAAAATGGATAAATGGGTTTTCGAAGTGAAAAATAAATCGTTAAATAATCGAGAATACAGTATTTCAATTAATTGAAAGATTGTCAAATTTTCTCGGTACTTTCCTCAACCTCAAATTCATGATAAAATATTAGTTATTTATCTAAATTTTTACAAATAGCACACTTTCTACCGAACGTTATCGAAATTTGTTTTTGTAGCACAATGAATGTGGCAATATTTGAGCTCAAAATGGTTGAAATAAATAGACCATTTTTAATTCTATTAATTGACTCATAGATCACAAAACAAAAAGTACAACGAAGTTGCTAACTTGAGTTTTTTATTTACTCGAATCTCTCAACCAAGCCTAATTCTACCAAACTTTGATTTTCTTGCAAAGATTGATTATAAAAAACTTTTAAAATTCTTTTTTGCTAGAATGATAGAGAGAGACGATGAAAAAAGCAGTTTAGATAGATTACAATAAAAAAACAAATACACAACGGTAATTTATGAATTTGAGATCACTTTGTAGAATTATGGAACATATTATTAAGTAATAATTAAGAAACACAGTAAAAGCTCGCTAAGCGGTCAGAATTTAAAACAAAATGACATCGCATTTGAGTGTTTGGACATACCCATAGGTGTATGTTTGTTTATCAATACTAGATATCATAAACTTCAAACTTTAAAATAGTTCAACGTAGTTGAATGTATAGTTATGAGTTCTTATGTTACTTATAAAAATGGTTATCAAGTTGCAGTGCCAACTGCATTTGTTCAATACGCTTGAATTGAATGATGCGAAAAGAAGGAGAGAGTAAGTGCTCTGCGTAACAATCCACTCAGAGCATGTGCTGGCAAAGCTAGTGCATTTTTTTTGCTGTGAAGCAAATGAACAGATGAATCTAAAAGTTTCGGTGCGAATTGTTTTACAAAGTTTATTTAAGTCATCGTAAGTAGGGTATCCAATCCCAGAGCCTTTTTGTGATCCTGGGATTTCGGGATTGAATAATTTTTAATTTGATCCAAATTTTTCAACCCCAAAATCCCAGGATCGCGACCATACAAATCCCGGAATTTTGGGATCGCAAAGTTGGACGGGATTACGGGATTCAGGATCCCAGGGTTGGAGACCCTAATCGTAAGTTTACATAATCAGTAAAATGAAATGAGATGTAAACAAAAATAATTCTTTCGCTGGATCACACTAGTATTGTTGCGTAATTTTTAATTCAATATACGTAATGCAATAAATAAAAATAATAATGAAAAAATATATCAAAAACTGTTTAACAAGATTTTTGATGGCAACTTTTAAAAATCTTGTCGCTTTTGATTCGCATCCCCTGTAAGCAACAACGCAAAACAGCATAGATACAGTAAGTTGTCGTGACGGAGAAAAAGGCTTTCATGATACAACAAACGTTATTTCAGTCGAGAGAGCTTCCAGTGACAAAAGAGGACGTATGAGCAGTCATCGATGAGCTTTGTCAGAGCGTCGTTCGCAACAAAATAGCGCACTTCAATAACTTTTTTGTCTTTTGCTCCTGTAATATGGCAGGCAGGTAAGCGCTTCGTTGGTTCGATTGAATTATTTTTCTTCCGGTAACGATGTCGCGTTTGAATTTTTCTGATTTAAATGAATACATCATAAAATTTGTACGAACATCATTAACACAATTATTTTGGCGTTTTGAAATGTTACGTGTATTGTATTTTATAGAAATTTTCGCGTAGACAATATTTATTAACCTTTTAAAAGTACTTGCCTTCTCAATTTTTTCTTGCAGATATGCAATCGATACTTAATTTTATACCAATAATCTCAGTGTATCTTTATTTTTTTTTTATTTTTTTTACACACAAATTGCAAAAGATTGATAAATTTTAAATTTAACACTCAACAAGTAAGCTTCGACAAAACCTACTTAAATACACAAAAATAGCATTCGTCAGAGCTCACATTAACCACGTCCACGTGAAATATGTCGAAATCCGAAGCAGTATTGTTAAAAACTGTTAAAGCTTTCCCCAGTAGCATCCCCATTGCCAGGCTGGTTCTACACTATGAGAGAACGAAAAATTCATGTCCATGATTTATTAAAAAATAATCAGGAACAGCTTTTAACTGTTTTTTTTTATCAGAAAATCAGAATGAAATATATTTATTATAATATGTCAATTTTGCGTTTAATTTCATAAACAAAAGCTACTGCACAAAAAAGAGTGATGAACGGTTTTATATTACTTTTTTTGGACTTGCGTTAAATATGAATTGATAGAAAATAATAAAAAAAAATGTTTTACCTGTTGAAATACCGAAAACTAAATGAAATATAATGCATATTGAATAGTTTGAAATAAATGATAGAAAATAAGTCAAAAATTGATATCATATTGAAATTGATTGACGCGAATGCTTTTATAATGAAATAAAATTTACCTTGACAGCGACAAGGGTAAATTTTTCTACCCTCATACGATAAGCACTTTACAAATAAACTAAAAAGGTTGTAACTGTTTCCTTTACGTATGTCAAAAATAAAACATGTGACGAAATATTCCCTCTCTGTAAAATGCTTTTGTCCTACACGTGAGAGCTTTTGAAAAAGTTCTAGTTTAATCAAAGAGTTACGTTCATTCAAAAAGCTGTGGAATTTAAAAAAATAGTAAACTAAAAAGTTTATTCGATTTAACGCCATGTACTTGTATAGTGTGTAGAGCACTTTTTAAATTAACTGAATCGTTGAAATATTCAGAATTATTTTAATAAAAATATATTAAATTCATTTTTAGCATCAGAATTTGAGAATGTTTACTATTAAACTATTTTTTCGTGAAGAGTAGAGAATATTTTTATTTGTTTTAGAATGTTATTAGCGTAACATATTTATTCAAAAAAATATAACAACAAAAATGAACCGTTTGTTGGCTGGATGTTTTTTTTTACAACGTAAATGGTTGGTTTTTTTTGATGGAAAAAATGGACACTGACCTACAACGATTTGAAGCATTCATGGTTGGTTACATCAGCTACAAACAGAAATCGACTTCACCAATTTTTAGTTACGCGGTTATAATTTTAGTATTTTTATCCCAAATATTATAAATGTTGCATTCTAAGAAAATGTTAGATACCGAGCGAGGAAAGAAAAAAGAACGTAACCCACAGTCTTTTCAAAACAGCTTTTTTTCAAATAATCATAACGTATACAACTTGATACACGGCCTATCAAAAGGATATAAAAATGACAAATTATTATATAAATTTAGCTTTTTAGTTTGAAAAAAGAAAGGCATTTGAAAATTGCGATCAGGAAAAAAGGTTTTTATGGAAAAAAAATATTAAATTAATATAAAATTTGAATCATTCAAATTTAATATTGAAATTTCACCAAGCACCTTCAGTCGAAATCTTAAATTATATAAATAAATTAATATAATTTAACGCCACTAAATATCTGTGTATCAATCTCTGAATACTTCAAGGTTGTTTATATTTCATAATTCGCTTTTGCCCCAAAATTATCAAAAAACGTTTTTTGTGTCTCCTGTAAAATTTGTTGTTTGTGGGTTACGTCCTTCTTCCTTTCCACAGTCTATATGCACGATGTCATCAGTTATTGGATAGTACAATTGTGGGGTTGTAATGAAAAACGTACCATTTCCAAAACTCAAACACTTAAGAAGAGACATATTACGAATAACGAATAACATAAACAAAATAACATTTGCATAAAAATATGATTTCCAATTTGAAAACGACAGTCTTTTAGTCAATTTATATTAAAACTAATAAGACCAGTCGATTCCTTAGGCTTGCAATACCCTATCTGCATACCTAACTCAATATCACTCATTTTGCAAATAGTACGTTTTGCATTATAACCCCTAAATTATCGTTTGTTTAAAAATATTTACATGGACCACTAGTTAGGCAAAATCACGAATGAAAAAGTTTTACTTAGCCAAAATTATTTAAAATTGAAGGCGCTTAGATGATTTGATTTTTAATACATTTATAAATTTGTGATAAAAAACACGGTTGTCTATAATGTTTGACTTCTTTTCTACCCATATGATCGTTAAAACAATGCAAAGGCAGAGCGATTGTGTCGATCCGTCATTTAGAAAAAATGTGTAAGTGCAAGTTAAAATATTCAACAATCGATCCACGTACATCGCCCGTCACTTGGACTCGACTAGCTATAAATTAAATATTATTTACTCGTGTCAGAAAAAAATCATCTGGTTAATAAAGATAATATGAATTCTTAAAAAAAAATAATCGAAAAATATGATTTCGTTAGAAACCTATTGAGCGCTAAAATTTTGATAATCTCCAGCGAACAAATTCGAAATCATCCAGAAGGGCAAGCAATTATATATTGCTTTACGAAGCAATAATCCATGAAACCATACTTCCTTGTTACGAAAATCCATACAAGATATCGCTTGATGTTCTTATGGGAAAATTTTGAAAATCAATTAACATAAATTCCCGTATGGCAATAATATTTTACATCAACGTCATTTATATGTAATCAACTTTTTACAATTAGATCACAAAAAATACTTGTATTACTTCACGGTCATTAAAAACTAAACCAAAAGCGAAGCGTCCTTTTGATCTTCGAGAAGAAAATCTCACATGTAAAACGACAATTCAAAAATATTATTTAACCCTAAATCATTGTTTGATACTTGCCAATAATTACATAAATAATTTAGTATGTGTGCACTTATAAAAAATCATTATACTTTCGGTCAATAAGGCTTAAAAGAGAACTTTTTGTTATAAGTGAGACATAGTCCATTTTTATTATTATTTATTATTAAACTATTTTTCTTCGGATTTATTAAAATATGAAATAATAGTTGGTTGTTTGATAAAATAAAATAAATCTTATATCATAGAAATTTGTTTTAGTACTCAAAATAATGTGATGGTATGAATCGTAGTCTGTGTAGTAGTGTAAAAAAGACGACTCCGAAGAATTTTTCAATCATTTAATTTTAAACGTATTCCATCAGATCATCTTTAGTCAGCCAAACATGCAATGTCAACACTATAGAATATTGTGGAATGAATACACATCATTGAATGTGTATTTTTTTAGATGGGTCGGAGTCGCTCGTTTTTCACGATTCTGACTCCGACTTTACAGCCCATTATTCTTGTGAAAATGTTAGTGTATAAAATACTTTGAATAATTAATTTTGGTTAAACGAAAGTTGATGTTAATTAATTGTTTATATATAGCACGTATAAAAAATGATATATGCACAATTGCATAAAAACTCTACGCTAAAATGAAAAAAATAACATTTGGATAACATTATTTACTCGGAAAATTTAATTAGCACAATAAAATGGAAGACATGGAGTATTATTAATACGATAACTATTAAAATAAACTGAATAACCATAACACCCGAAGCGCGGTGTGGTTAAGTGCTTCGCGCTTATGCCCAACTATTATTACAGCTGGAGATATCTTATTCACCCAGACCGCAATGCTTTATACAGTAGACCGCACACTGCTTATTGAATTGCATCTCTCTTATCTGCTGGGTGGGAGGCCGTCCATTGTTAACGAGAGATATCGTAGACGGATGTGTTTCTCAAGGCAAGGGCTGCGTAGACCGATACAATTTAGTTTGGACGGACATTAAAAACATCAATTTCAT
>CM062842.1:14221959-14283722 GCA_031772345.1 Himalopsyche anomala
AAAATCGTGAGAATGTGACAGGTTTCAATTGTTTTCTTATACAACTACTGTTTCATACTTCATTTGTTTCATTCTAATGCACGAAGCACATTTTGAAAATAGAACGTCATACAGAATAAAACATAGTATGGTATGGTATTGAGTATACATAACATCTCCCCCCTAAAGAATAAACTTATTGGTAACTTAAATGAGTTTATACAATAAATATATGATTATAAGAAACATTGAGATGGTGTACATAAGGTATTTTAAGTAATTGTAATGGAGGAGATGGGTTTTATTTATTTATTTGTTACTTACAACAATCATCATTTAAGATATTTACATCTGGAATAAATATATAATAATTTTATGTTTGTACATTTTCACTTATTAGGATTACATTTTAGAGTAACTTTTACATTCAGGTTTTACAAATAAAATCTTGGTTACATAGTTGATAACAATTTTATATAGTATGTAAGAGTGTATATTGTGATTTTAAGGTTGAATAAACATGGTATTTTTGAGATAATGTAATGATTGTCGTAATCTGTTTTAAATCCACTTACTGTAAGGGATCTAAAATAGCAAGTTTCACTCTATTAGTGTGAACTTTGATTAATTTATTTTTTACTTTAATAGTAATATTAAGAGGACTGTTGACTTTTATGATTTCGTACGGACCTTGGAAGTTAGGAGATAATTTTTTAGATTTATTTAGTTTAGTAGCATTATTTGTTAAATATATTTTATCACCGATTTTAAATTTTCGTAAGGTTTTATTTTTGTTATGCCTTAATTGTGTGTCTTCTTTTCTTTCAACTAGATTCTTTCTAGCTATTTCATGTGATTTGGTTAATTTGAGCTTAAGATTATCTAAAAACGAGTCATATGTATATTTAAATTCGGGTATTATTATAGCTGTTGGTAGTTTTGGTGAGTTTCCGTAAACTAATTCGAAAGGTGTAAATTTTGTAGCAGTGTGTGGAGTAGTGTTATAGCTAAACATAGCAAAAGGTAACCATTCGTCCCAATCGGTTTGACTTGGAGATATGTAATGTTTTAGATAGTCGGCTAGAGTAGCATGGCTACGCTCTAGCGCACCATTACTAGTAGGAGAATACGCACTGGTTTGGATTTGTTCGATTTTAAAAAGTTTGGCTACTTCTTTAAGTATGTTTGAAGTAAAATCTTTTCCTTGATCGGTAAGAATTTTTTCAGGGATGCCAAATTGACAAATGAAATTTTTAGTTAATTGAGATGCAATTGTCATTGCTTCATGATTAGGAATAGGGTAACATTGAGAATATTTTGTAAGATCGTCTTGAAGAGTTAAAATATATTTATTTCCACTTTCGGTTAAAGGTAATGGACCTACTATATCTAAAGCTATACGTTCAAACGGTTTTCCGCTAGTCGTAGTTATTTCTATGGGTTGTTTTAGATTTTGACGATATATTTTGTTTTTCTGGCAAGATTCACATTGTCTTATATATGTTTTAACGTCTTTTTGCATATTGGTCCATTTATATTTGAGTCGTAAACGATTTAAAGTACTATGATATCCCGAATGTCCGCTTATAGGAGAGTCATGATATTCCTTAAGTATTTGTGGTATTTCGTCGTGATGAGGATTAATTATTTTGTTATGACATATCGTTATATTTATATTTGAGTTGTGAAAAACATATTGGATAATTTTCTTTATCTTTTCCCAATTTAAGTTGTCTAAACCACTACCAAGGCGTGGAAAAGAGATATTTGTTTCTTTATCATTATGTAGAATATTTTTAAAGTTACATAATGCTTGAAAGATAGAAAAGTAATTTGATTTTTTCCAAAAGTTTTGTTTCGTTATAAAATGGTAAATATTATTTTTATTTTCTGTTGATTTTAATACGTCTCCTACTTTAGAGTGTGTATTTAATAATTCGTCATAATTAGAGATCATTGAACTTATTTCTAAAGCTATTCCTTTAGACATCGATTTGTCGTTAGAAATACAATGTGCTATAGATTGCTTTTGATTAAGAAGAGATTCATCTATTTCATAAAATTTAACGTTAAATGTTTCATTTTGTTTTTCTAGGAAGTTGTCATACGAAAAAGTTTGAGAGGTCATGGTATTTAAAACTTGATTTTCGATTCGAGAAAATGCATTAGAATTAGTATTAGAGTAAGATAATTGCAATTCATTTTGCAATCGTTGTTGAGATTGATCGTTATTTGTTGAATTTAAATATTCTGCCTGAATGGTTTTCACATTCCGAGTTATTTGATGATTTTCTGAATTATTAGGAGGTTGGAAGTTTTTAGAATTACTGAGAGTTTGATTAGTTTGTGAGTTATTATTTGAAGGATTTTGATAATATTGATTTTTTACGTTGTTGTTGAATTGTTGAGATTGATCATTATTTGTTGAATTTAAATATTCTGCCTGAATGGTTTGCACATTCCGAGTTATTTGACGATTTTCTGAAGTATTAGGAGGTTGGAAGTTTTGAGAATTACTGAGAGTTTGATTAGTTGGTGAATTATTATTTGAAGGATTTTGATAATATTGATTTTTTACGTTGTTGTTGAATTGCCTCTTCCGACATTCTTCTAAGATATGTCCTGATTTTTTGCAGTATCTACAAAATTTTGAATTGTATTGAGATGTAAGATTACTGACAAATTGATTATGTTCTGAATTTAGAGAGTGTGGCTTTGATTGTTTGGTTAAATAATTATGATTGATCTTATTTGGGTTAGAGTTCATTTCCCTAACTGCATTATAAAACTTTTCTTCTTCAATTGCGATATTTTTTGCCTCAGTAAGATTTTTGGGTTTTGAAAGCCTGACTACTGTTGACAGTTGACTGGTCATACCTAAAATTAATGTATTAAGAGCGCTGTCTTCAATTTGTTTTATTCTCCCTATCAATTCTTCATCGTCCTTGTTCGAAAATCGAACAGCTCCGATAAAATTATTAGTGCAAGTTTCAACTCTCTGTATGAAATTTATTACTGGTTCGTTAAAGTTTTGTTTGCAATTTCTTAATTCCAGTTCTAACTGAGATGTGTGTTTATTTTCGCCGTAGGTATTTATTAGAAATGATTTGAATTCGGCATAGTTTTTAAAATTATAATTGGCAATTGTGTATTTGGCATTTCCTACGACGCAATGAATCATAAATTTTAGAAGTATGTTTTTTTGTTGCTCTGAGCATAGTTCGTATACAGTATCACAATCTTTAATAAAAGGATACAGATTTCTTTTCTCTCCGTCAAATGTCGAAACAAACTTCATCAATGTATCGATAGTGAGTGTAGGCATTTTGATGTGAAAGTGTATAGATTGAGTAAGAAAAATTGTTACAAAAGTTACTCACAGAATATGATGAATAATATATTGCATAAAGTTTAAACAAACGTTGACTTGAAGATGAATTTGGTTCTAGTAGTCATTGAAATAGGTTGTTGGCAGCTTGCAGATTTTTCTTGTAGTTGGATGTAGAATCAGCAAAGAAGATGTAATTGAAGTCGGCAAAGAAAATGTAGTTGAAGTCGGCAAGAAGATGTAGTTTGAGTATTCGATGATGGATTTCGCAGAATTTATTTTCACCATGTAGAAGTTGAAGTTGAAGATTCAATGTAGATTTTGTAGATATATCGATGTAGTAGATTTTCGATGATAGATTTCGTAGAATTGGAGATTTAGTCTTATTCTAGTTTCGTATTCATATTATATTTGATTTATTATAATTTCCGTTCGATTTAATCGATGTACTTTTATTATATTAGATTTATTTTATTCGTGTATTTGATTCGTGCTAATTTTTTAAAGAATTTTATTCACCGTTAATTTATTGTCACCATAAATTTCTTAACGTTATTTTAGCACATATCCCACTTCTGACACCAATTTTTATGTTATGTTTATTGTTTTTACTAAAACACTTTTATGTGTTGGTTCAATTTTATTTAGATAACAATATATTACACTTTATAAATCAATAAATCAATCTTATAATTAATACGAAAATCGTGAGAATGTGACAGGTTGCAATTGTTTTCTTATTCTACTACTGTTTCATACTTCATTTGTTTCATTCTAATGCACGAAGCACATTTTGAAAATAGAACGTCATACAGAATAAAACATAGTATGGTATGGTATTGAGTATACATAACAATTGAATTGAAATTTATTTTTCAACTCCATTGCAATAATTGTCAAAATATTATTATATATATATATAAATGTATATAATTGATCTATGTCCACTCTCAATGTGGAGAAAATGGCCTTCAAATGGAGGTATCTTGACAGAACCTTTTCTACGGGAACTGTTCTTACTCAGTCACTCAACCTCTCTTTTACAGAGAGAGTAGTGATGATAGAAGGGTAAGGTTAGAAGTGGACTAGTGTCTGACTAATTGCTCTTACTACGCTCAGTTATAAAAGAATTGGAAGGGCAAGAGAGAATTTTAAATATAAAAAGCACCCATCTAATTGAAACCGATCGGAAAAATGATGTTCGTACTGAGATTCAAACACGTGAGATTCGGCACGGAAGCCAACAACGCTTACCGTTGCACCATAATACCCGGCAAACTTAATGTATTGTTGAAAGATATTTTAGTCATCCGCTCTAACATACGAATTTATATTGCAAAGAATTTTATTACATTTAATAAATGACGTGCTTGCCGGAATGAAAAAAATATGAGATTATTTAGAACAAATCAATTTAAATGTATTCCTTCTTTTTTTGAGGTTGTACCAACTAAATAATATATTCTTTAATTATATTGTTTTATTTTTATCAACGTAAAGACTTTTTATCAAAGATTTTTCAATTACGACAATTTCTAAGCATAGTTTGAATGGTTATCTTTGCAATTTCATAATAATATTAGTTTGAACAACCCTGATATGGAGTAGCGTAGCATTGTTGTAACACCACATCCTTGTATTGTTATGGCTACGACTGCTACGGGGCGTCGTAGAGACGCATTCGAGTTGATACTTACTAGTGTACTTAAATCGTAGCCAGTTTGAATGACTTGTTAGTTGACAAAGTAAGAAGCATTCTGAATAAAGCTGATTTATCATAATATGCAGACTTTGTATGATATGTATATATAATATCACTTTTGTGTATAGGTAAACTTCAATTGAATAAGTGATATTATATATTTACTATTCACCGTTGAATTAATATCATAAAAAAATGATATCGATATTATCGAATACTTAAGTTTTTTTAAATCTTTCAAAGTAAGTATTTTTGATGATTTTATACGAAGGAAATGAAACATACTCAAAGTATACGGATGAGATAAAGACACTCACACACATAAGTTAAGCAGAAACAAAAATAATGTTCAACATGTTTGCAAAAAAAAAATGCGAGTATCGTCATCGTACTGGCAGAAGATGTTAAGAAACAAATTGTTGGTAAACAGCAAATTGAAGACTAATATTTTAAGAGAAACGCTTAAAACATCGATATTTTATGTTACAAAGATTAATATAATATCAAAATACAGTTGAATTTATGCCAGTCTGACACAAATGCTTTTAATTTTTAGTATCCATGTCCGCTCCCAATGTGAAGTATATGACCTCTTGATGGAGATATCTCAACAGATTGTTTCTAAAACAACTGTTTGTAAGTCAGTCGTTAAAGCTCTATTTTCTAAAGAGAGTAGTAGGGATAGAAAGATAAGGCTAAAGCAGGACTAGTGTATAACTAGTCGCTCTCGCTACGCACAGTTATTGAAGGAGGGGAAAAGTGGGAAGGAAATAAGGACATCACAAACACCCGTGCCTTCAAACAAAAATCAATAAATCAATCAACAAAATGCTGTTCGTACTAAGTAAGACGCGGGCCCATGAAGTCCGGCACCAGTTGCTTCAGCATATTTTTCTTGGAGAGTAGTAGATATGTAAGGATAAGGTTTAAACTGGATTTATGTTTAACAAATCGCTTCTACGACGCCACGTTGATTTAGGAATAGAATAATGAAAAAGTATTTTAAACATCATAAGGACCCATGCCTTCGAATAGAAATCGACTGAGAAATGAATTGAGAAAATGATGTTTGTTGTAGGATTTGAACCCGTGAGATTTGACACTAAAGCCAATGACGTTCACCAGTTCGCCACAGATCCGACATGGCATGGAATTGTCCTTTTGATGCCTGACAATGTTTACTGATAAAGAAATGTTATTTTACCAAACTAGTACAATAAATGCACCAACTGAAATATTCCGCAGAAAAAATCTATTTTCAATGTGTGCTTAAGTATTTTTTGTTAATTTTGTTGATAATTATCTTTTTCCAGTACGATGACAACACATTCACTAAAAAATCATAAATGAAGTCCAATTATAATAAACAGGTATAATGAATACTTTTGATGGATTCGGCGGTAACTTTGTGGAAGTTCATTTTAATATGAAATAACTTAGATTATTCCACGTATTGTGCTACAAGATGTGACACGTGTTTCGCCTCTTTCAAAAGGCATCCTCAGACAACCACTTTCGCAACTATCTAACAACTATCGTTTGTTTGTTTTTCTATCATCACCTCATTGACTCCCATTTTATTTGATTTTTATTAAAATATATCAGAATACTTAAATCAAAATCATTCGTACTTAAGCAAGCATTTGCGAAAGTAGTTGTTTGAGGATGCCTCTGAAAGAGGTAAAACACGTGTCACATTTTGTAGAACAATACGTGTTAATTAAAGTTAGTTAATTTATATTTTATATTAGGTATAATTAATGTTTATTAGGAAAGAATACTTATTGGTAATTTGTGTATCTGTTGATGTATATAAAACAACGAAAGAATACATAAAATATTATCACAATAATTTAAATAACTTTATAATGATTAATACATTGTCTTTTTATTATTATTTTTTAGCTTTTTAGAATTAATGTACAAAAAAATGAAGTGGAAAAATTTCGAAGGTCTCTTTGAATTTCGCAAGAAAAAAAATAATAACACACAAAAATTAAGCTGATCGATAAATTCCATATAATGATCGAAACATCATAACGTCTTATTAAAAGTTACAAACATTATAATACATGAAATTCTAAACTATGCATATCAACATACCACAAATCGACCAAACTCAAACATACTCCTAACATATAGCAGGTTCTCTATGGTAAATGATTTAACATCATAGTACAGAACATCACTCCGTGGTCTAATTCCAATCAGTTACCAAAAACCAGTAGTAATAAACATTTTCTGTAATATCATAATATAAATAATGATTTTGTTTTTTACTGATGTGGCTAATAAAAGTATCAGTAAGTGTTCATAATCAATATTAAAATTGCAACAAAATGATCATTTCATTTTTTCTTGAAAGTAAACATCCACAATTCGCTTGCTGTGGCCCAGTTGGTTAGAACATGCTCTATCGATCACGCAGGCCTGGGTTCGATTCCTGGTCAGATCACAGTGAATTTGAGAATTATTCAATTCAAAGTTGTGATCGAAGACTGGATGTTTGTGATGTCAATTCACATTATTTTCTCTCCTCCCATCCTTCTGATCCTTTAATAACTGGGTGTAGCAATAGCGATTAGTTAACCACTAGTCCAATTCTAGTCTTATCTTTCTTTCTCTACTACTCACTTTGAAAAGAAGTGAGGTTGAGCGATTGAGTAACAAACAGTTCTCGTAGAAAAATTTCTGCTGAGATACATCCATTAGAAGACCATATGCTTCACATTGGGAGCGGACATGGATTAAAAAAAATAAAAAAAAATATCCGCAAAGTTACCGCTGAATTCATTGAAGATCATTTACTTTATCAGATATTTTTTCTACAAGAACTGCTTGTTACTCAGTCGCTCAACCTCTCTTATGTAAAGAGAGTAGTAGAGATAGAAGAATAAGGATAGGACATGACTAGTAATTAACTAAAAGAAAGAGCTGAAAAAGAATGTCGGGCGTCTATAAACAAACACATGCCGAATATCTATTCCATGTTTTAGGAACAAAACTAATCCCATTTGAAATAATTGTTAATTAATTTAATTGTTATTTAATAATTGTCATAGTTAATTACTATTGTTTGTAATACCATAATAAATTGCCTCTTTTTCAAAATAAATGACTTTACGGTTATTGAAATTTGTATGTAAAACCATTCAAGCAAAAACAACACATATGTATTTAGAAATCTCCAAAAGTATTTTAATACTAAAAAATATATAAACAAGAACGAAAAATGTATTTATAAATGTGGTTTTATTGAAAACGTTAATAATTTTCATCTATTTTTGAAAAAAAAATCTTGTTGCCCTCGCGCAACTTTCTTAATGTTCTCAATCCCAAAATCACGAAATTAATACTATCACAGTCATGGGGACCTAGTAATGAACACTCGACTACGAAACTAAACTTGAGTATCAGATATTAATTACAAATATGAAACACTGATGCAAATGATGTACATTCACTACTACTGGTCATACAAACCATGAACATGTATGTCAATTACAAGGAATTTCGTGGCTTACCACAGAATGTTCACGAAACATTCTCTAATACTGCTGCTTTGTCATTCATTCGAAATACTGTATGGATATTATTTCATATGTTGAACTATAACTATAATGTATTATTGTTTCAAGTAAACTTACGTTTGACGGGTACTTCACAAGCGTTCTATGTTTAGTATTAGAATAACAAAAAACAAATCAAAACAAACTCTTTTGAATAAACTTTATACAATTTAAGATTTTGACTGAAGATGCTTGGTGGAATTTCAATATTAAATTTAAATCGTTCAAATTATGTACATTCTAACAGATTTCCCATACATATCCCTTGTTCCTAAGAACAAGGGATAAAAATGTTGCACCCAAATACGGACGATCATAAGCTCTTTTTCCAGGAAATTTTGGAAATAAACAGAGCGCAATTAAACAGCCTTCCGATTTTAAATGAAATAATAAATATGCCAGGATCTCCACTCCTATTCCATATAAAGATAAAATCATAAAACCTTTTCCGACAAACAAATAAATTTAATTCTTAAAACTACTCACTACTCAAATCTGTGGGCACTCCCATGAGCTTATCCTTTTCGCCAGCAATGGCTTTAGACTCAGTGATACATTTATTTATTATATAAACATGAAACATTCATTTACTAAGCGTCAGTTCAAGTTCATCCGTGCACTTGAACGCCTGAAGATGCCGAAAGGCGAAACCCGATTCAAACCTAAGACACAGAAGTGTTTGTGATGTCAATTTAATTCGAGTTGATCTCAAGTGACTTACAATAAATTCTCATCGAGTTTATCTCGTATGATTTTTCAAGTTTAAAATATTTGGCGCATTGGAATTAGCTGAAATGTCAAATATATTTAATTACATGTACTTGAAACATTAAAGTCGATAATTTCAAAATCAATATTTTGTCACTTAATGACTTTTGGAAGTAAACCAACGGTATTTATCATACTAGCTGTAACGGAATTTTTTTAATTAAAAAAAAAGAATTTGTTATTGTTTAAGATTAAGTTTGGATATAACCAGTGGCAGCCGGTCAATGTGGCATTGAACCAATGCACCTCTTGTATATACAGGGGCAGTTATATTTCATGAAATAATATACAAACATAACATTTATAACATTCACTCATTTTAAATTCTTCGTGTATTTATTGTCTATAATAAATATTTTAAAAATTCTATAATAAAACAAATATATAGACAATCAATACATGAATTTAAAATGAGTGAACGGTATAATTGTAATGTTTGAATATTATTTTATAAAATATAACCGCCCTTGCATATACAAGAGGTGCATTGATCCAATGCCACATTGACCAGCTGCCACTGGATATAACATAAAACTAATGTAAGCATATGCACTTGTAGCTTTAAAGTCGATTATTTCAAAATAAAATTGTCGTTCTTTAACTTTTCCGGTTCTAAGCTCAAGAAATGCGACCCCAATACCCACATTTTCTTAAATATCTATTTTAATATGGGTGATACAATGTTTATAATTAAGGTATTCTTATATCATAGTTTTTTGGACCTTTTGTAGTTTATATAAATACGATAAGATAAGAGATAAGCGCCCGCTTATCAACGATAGTTCGTAAGATAACTATGCTGAACGCCGCTAAGCAAAGCGCGCCAGTAGCACATTGATATTTGCACTGAAACGACGTATATTTTACGCGCATAATAAGATAATAAATATGATTATTTATTAAAAAACCACGGATTTTTATAAAAAAAAAATGTATGAGGAATGATGCAGAGAGATATTTTAAAGCCCTTAGACTATTTATTTTTTTGAAATTCATAAGAATAAGGTCAATAATGAGGAAACCAGTGGGGTCCCTAAAAGACCCCCATCGGCCGAGCAGTATTTTTCTAGTCTCCGAGCCGCGAGAGTTAATGACTTATGGTAGTAAAAAACCGATATGACACATAACCCTATTTGTTTTTAATTCATTCGTCGTTTTTGCTTTAAGGCCTTTCCTTTTTGTTGCTTGTTTATGTTTGTATGTTAAAATTATAATGTATTTTTGGCAGAATGACGAGTTAAAACGTGATTCACATCGGACGAATGGTATTATTCTAAAGTAACATAATTTTTTACAACGGCGTTGACGTGACGAAATAAATTCTTTTTTGTAATACTCTCTTGGTTCTTGTTTACGTGATTCTTGTGACGTAGGAACGCTTAAAATTCATACGACAGCGTTAAATTTTACGTTTATTTTACTCGTATACTCCCGGGGAATACCGTACAACGCACAATGTATCTATCTATTTCTCGCAGGGCCGCAGGGAGTTGAAGAAGGGCGTTCTAAAAAATCGATTAATAATAAGTTAAAACAATGCATCAATCAAATAATTTGTCTAACGTGTTACTATTACTTAGTAAAAACACAATATTCCTTTGTACTTCATTCCACTTTATTTAATATGTCAGGACCGGTTTCGCTCATTACGAGCATCGTCAACTGATTAGAAATATAATTTAACAATGCTATTTATACAAAAATGAACAGTTATAAACAACGATTGGCATTGTCATTATTTTCATTGTATCACTTTGTCAAAAAAATTACCAAATTTTAATTATGTTTGTAATTCCTTTCAATCCCCATCTTAAATTTATTAATCTGAGATGTCTTTTTAATAATATGTTAGATGTGTTAAACATTTTAAGTTTGTGCTATTTTAGAATCACTTTTAATGTAATTGGTAATTTCTTTTCAATGCCAATTGTTGTTTATAACTGTTCCTTTTTGTATAAATAGCATTGTTAAATTATGTTTCTTATCAGTTGAGTAACAAAATGTATGATAGTGCAATCACTTTTATATCTAAAAAAGCGGTTAGTCTACAATCAGTGTATGTAATGGTAAGTTATGATTAAGATAAGGATTTTTTTCGGTCCTGTCTGGGAAAGTGCCATTTGGCAGAGTTGGCACAAACATGAGCTCAATAACCTCTGCGGTGAGCCAGACATTGTCAGATTTAAAAAATCTTAACATGTAACCTGGGTTGGACATGTATCACGCATTTATGAGTGAAAACCTGCAAAACGTCAAGAATCTTCTGTTCCTGAAAGCAAGAGAGAGTGTCATAAGAGTTGTTCTGGAGGTCAACGATTGGTTTATATTTTTAAAAGGATAACACAATGTGTAAAGGATTGATTCAAGTGGTCAATATTTACTCCGTTTTGTATGCCAAGAGAAGAAAAAAAAGTATCTTTGAATAACTGACGGTGTTGTATAAATCAGTGGTCTCCAAGCTCAATAAGGATGTGAGCTACTTTCAGAAATTTAAATTGTCTGGTGAACTATCTGCATATATTCCTTCTTTATAGTTTTTTTTATCATTGGCCTATATCGTACTATAAATAATATTATTATATTACTTAAAATAAATTAGAACATTAAATGCGTACTTTAATTATTTTATTATAAACAAAATAATAATTGAAAAATAAGTGTGAGTAAAAACAAATATAAAAATAACGAGTAAAAATAATAAAGTGTATGGCGCAATTCGCATCAATCGTAATACATCGCTGACCGTTTCTCTATTTAACTGAGTCTGTACGCACAAATTGTTATGGCAAAAAAAAAATATTACAATGGCATCCTTTTAATAATTTCGTTGAATTTTAGCTCTATTTTTTTATTATTTTCTGAGTTCAATAGGAAAATTTATAAATATGTTAAAATACCCTACGCGAGCTACCATTTGGCGATCAATCGAATAAATCATTGAAGACTTATAAAAGTGACTTAATATTGTTGATTTAAAACAAACATCTTTCAACATTTAGATACTGACCAATTATACAAATAAAGTATAATGAATGTGCAATTAATTAGTCTCATGATGATTGAATTAATAAATCATTAAAATATAAACCATTTAGCTACTATATTATACATCAAGATTATGCTAAACATTATAATATATATTTTGAATCATTGCATTTACTGAAAAATATCTAGAAAGTAAAGAAGTTTCATGTATGTCAGAAATTGAATTCTTAAACTGTGACTTGTAGAGAAAAAATCTAGGAAATACAACGTTTATAGGGCGTTAAATTTTACTGACAAAGTTGTTTAGTAGTAAGTCATAAAGAGGTGTTTATTCGATTGATTTTCATTGAATTAAATAAATCAAAGTAAGAGTTTGAAAGAATTTAATATAAATAAAGCAGACGATATTTCCTTCGTTCTTCCGAGTAACTTATTTTCTAGAACACGTTAATAAGACCTAGGCTTCTGATTTACAGTTAATTGTTCAATATTGAACAATTAACTGTATAATTATATTTAAAAAAGGATTAAATACAATAATCAATTTATAATTATTCATAAGTTATGTTTACGAAACTAATTACTGTTATTTATTTAACATCGGCATTAAATACCCTAAATTCTTTCTTGTGCTTTGTTTTAAATAAGCTTAAGGTATTTTTATGTCATGTTGCCCGTGTGTTGAATGTTTCAATATGCTTTTATATTGCTTGTAAACATAATTTAAAGATATAGCCTCAAACTCACAAAGCGTTTTATGATACGTATATAAAATCAAAATTTTAAAACCGGCTTCTTTGCGTTAACCGTGATTTTTTTTTGTAATAAGAAATCTTATTTTGCTTGAAAATAATTATTAATTTATTTCATTAGAAAAAATTAATAGCTACTTGACTATACGATTTTTTTAATGAATTTTGTCAACATTAACCGCGATTTTTTCGGATATCAAATTTATGGAGCAGTACGCGCCAGTGTCAAGATTCTTCTTGTCTCCTTCATCGCTAATGTTTTTGAAAAATTGAAAATAGTATTTCCTTACCATCGTTGCAGACGGAAGGGCGTGATCACTACAGAGATAAGAAGTTTACGGGAACTCCATATGCATTATTTTGCAAATCACATTCTATATGCTTCCCCTCATACTATATCCGTACACGTACACACACACGTGCATACATACTTACACACATACAGTACACAAAAAAGTCAAAAAAAGAGTCATTTTCGTGATGCTAAGATCGTTATTAAATTGTTAATTTTAGACGAAACATAAGACCTATGGAGGGTCGTCGAGCAGAACTGCTCTGGGTCTAAAACGATTCTCAGGCAGTTTCTCGTTATAGTTGTGGAGATTAGAGATCGTTGGGTTCAAATGTTTTCCTACCTCGCTGTGAAACTTTTTAAATATTTCACGAACGAACTCGCAGATGGTAAGTATTTTCAAGTCTCTGTGAAGCAGATTAACCGCGGTAAAGATTGGGATTATTCTAGAACCGTCTGGTTATACACATGTCTATAGTTGGTTTTTCAAAACAAAATAGTTGATTGTTTGGACTTAAAATCTTTTTGTTTTTTTTTATTAGAAGTGTAAATAAAAAAGCCAATATATAAGAATAAAGTGAACGTTCTTTTAGTCTCCATGGGCTCAAATCCTTGCAAGGAAATTTTGGTTAATTGATTTTCAATCGTTTTATGTCTATAATATTAGCATTCCCTTTACACCAGTATTTACTTTTTTATATAGAAATTTTCCAAACTATGCGTACTTGTAAGGTTGTATTCTCTTTCTGGAACAATTACTCTTTCAAAAAAGGGTTGAGTTTTTGAATAGCAAGCAGCTAATGTAGAACAATTTTTGTTTGAATAGGCTACATAACATGTCCAAATTTTTTATATTATGGACACAAAATAGATACCTATGCCTGTTTTGTTAATTAATATTTTTAAAATGTAATTTTCGATTTTGAAATTCGTATTAACGGTTTGTCAAATACAATTCTAATATTAATTGAATATGTTCATAGTTATATGTATAAATGAGATAACTTCGTTAATTAAATTTGCGAATCAGTCCTATATCAATGTCAACTGTCAGTCAAATACCAACCAACGGATACCCAAAAAAATATTTTAAAGTTACATAAAAAATCAGGTTTTCTTTTTCTATGGGTGATTGTTTTCACATTTAAATAATTTATTTGACCAAGAGTTTCTGTGAATAACTAACTGTTAATTGTTCTATTATTCATTTGATTGTTTTCGGAATACTCGTTGAAGATTTTAAATTATTATTAAAGAATATTCAAGTTTTTTTCTGTTAACGATTGGAATTTTGAGGATGTTTAGTTTATGTTGAGATTGAATCTTTGTTTTTTTTTGGTATTTTAAACTCGATTATTGAGTCTATTTTATCCAGGAAATCGTCAAAAAATATGTTTCGCTGCCATATTTAATCAAACCATACCATTCATTTACGTACCATGATTCTTTTTCTAGAATTGAAAGAAGCGCATTCGACCTTAAATAGAAATGCTAAATATAAGAATACCTTTTCGATTTCCGGGATTTTCGTTGTATTAAGATTGGCAAGAAATCCGTTCTGAGAATGAGAATAGATAGGTATAATATACGGACCTTTTCTGAATCACATAGATAAACGAACAATTCTTTTTTATTCTCAAACCATTTTGAAATCGGCAAGCTTTAACTGGTGCACTCAAGTAATTTTATCGACTGATATTATGTGTAGTAAAAATTTTAATTCCAAATTTTCCGAAATGAAAATTTTTAATAAGATATTTGTTCGAATTGAAATGTATTCGAGGGCTCTTCGAATTCATTGATTTTTAATTTCATTTTTTGTTATATATTTGAAAGTAAAATTTTGATTCTTAGAATAACATCATTGAGAATGAAACGATTCAAATTAAAATATTTTGCATTAAAATAACTTTTAAATTGAAATCTGCTTCGTCGTGGTCCTTTTTTAAAAATAAAACAATAATAGATTACTAGCTGTAAGCCCGTTGACCTCAACGGAGGGATTTTTGTTGCATTTTTAAGTAGTCAGAAAAGTTACTGGCGTGAAAAATAAATTACTAACCTATTTATTGAATAATCCAGAAATTCTGATAGTAAAAGAAATATATCGGGGCGTATATCGACAGCCCTGCCCTGCAGTATTTAAATTGTAAATTATTTATTTTTGGAATAATGTTCTAGTTTGCTAACAACAATTTTTCGTAATAGCAGAAATTTCGTAAGTTATTGAATTTTTGGAATAATGTTTAAGTTTGCTAACAATCATTTTTCCTAGAAGCAGAAATTTTGTAAATTATTTAATCTTTGGAATAATGTTTATGTTTGCTAACAACCATTTTTCTTAGAAGCAGAAATTTCGTAAATTATTTTATTTTTGGTATAATTTTTAAGTTTGCTAACAATTATTTTTCCTATTAGCAGAAATAGACCTCGTAAATTATTTAATTTTTGGAATAATGTTTAAGTTTGCTAACAACCATTTTTCATAGTAGCAAAAATAGTCCTTGTAAATTACTTAATTTTTGGAATAATGTTTAAGTTTGCTAACAATTATTTTTCCTATTAGCAGAAATAGACTTCGTAAATTATTGAATTTTTGGAATAATGTTTAAGTTTGCTAACAACCATTTTTCATAGTAGCAAAAATAGTCCTAGTAAATTACTTAATTTTTGGAATAATGTTTAAGTTTGCTAACAACCATTTTTCATAGTAGCAAAAATAGTCCTTGTAAATTACTTAATTTTTGGAATAATGTTTAAGTTTGCTAACAATTATTTTTCCTATTAGCAGAAATAGACCTCGTAAATTATTGAATTTTTGGAATAATGTTTAAGTTTGCTAACAACCATTTTTCATAGTAGCAAAAATAGTCCTTGTAAATTACTTAATTTTTGGAACAATGTTTAAGTTTGCTAACAACCATTTTTCTTAGAAGTAGAAATTTCGTAAATTATTTTATTTTTGGTATAATGTTTAAGTTTGCTAACAACCATTTTTCATAGTAGCAAAAATAGTCCTTGTAAATTACTTAATTTTTGGAATAATGTTTAAGTTTGCTAACAATTATTTTTCCTATTAGCAGAAATAGACCTCGTAAATTATTGAATTTTTGGAATAATGTTTAAGTTTGCTAACAACCATTTTTCATAGTAGCAAAAATAGTCCTTGTAAATTACTTAATTTTTGGAACAATGTTTAAGTTTGCTAACAACCATTTTTCTTAGAAGTAGAAATTTCGTAAATTATTTTATTTTTGGTATAATGTTTAAGTTTGCTAACAACCATTTTTCATAGTAGCAAAAATAGTCCTTGTAAATTACTTAATTTTTGGAATAATGTTTAAGTTTGCTAACAATTATTTTTCCTATTAGCAGAAATAGACCTCGTAAATTATTGAATTTTTGGAATAATTCAACTGTTTATGTATGCATGTGAAGTATGCGTATTTTGGAATTTTTAGAATAATTTAAATGTGTGCTTAATATATAATATTTAAATTAGATCAATTCTGACAGTTGTGTGTTTGCCCGAGCGGTAACGATCTCAACTCATAATCTACAGGCGATGGTTCGATCGACGGTCGTGGCGTTTTTTTGTATGATAATTCAATTTTTCAGCGACTTGATTTGTTTCGTCAAATAATAAACAGTGTATTGGGAAAATATGTCTTTAGTATGAATAAAAATATTGCGTCAGCGGAGCTGGTTAGGAGGGAGGGGGTAGGAAGGGGCAGGGGGAGGGGAAAAACGCGGACAATCATGCAATCATTCGGACATTATCGAGTATTAATATATAGATTAATAAATTAAAGAGATAAACCGATAGCTTATTAATATTTTTGTAAAAACTCATATGTCTAAGTTTATAATTAATTAAATAAATTGTCTCGAAAAAACCTTTATTTCAGTGTTTTTTCTTGGTTTTAATTTTTTACAAGGCCATCTTTTTCAAACTTAAAAGATAAATTTAGATACTTATTCGGCATTTTCAGCTTCCACCCTTTTGATAGAATGTGTGTCAAATTGTATACATTGTGATTATTGAAAAAAGCTGCTTTGGAAAATTGAGGGTAACGTTCTTTTTCCTTTTCACAGTCGATATGATGTTGGAAAAATTGTTAATATACCCAAAAAATACTCAGAAACTATTAATTTCAATCAATAATGGTCAGATTTCTTTCATATTACGTTTATGACATGGATAAAGCTCCATTTGTGATTAAATCTCTATCAATTTGTTGGATAATCTACTCTATTGGTCATTTAGTACAGTATGATCCAACGAATCAATTTGAAAGAAAGTTTTTTTTACAACGTAATTATTCTAGCGTAACATTGATCCGGTCCGATTCACATTGCTATCATTTTGGAAAATATTAGATACTTCTATTTTTATTTTGTGAACGTTTGTTAAAAAAATAATATTATCATGCTATTCATATTTTTTTTGTAACTTGTCAATAATTTTACATGAAAAGCAACATGTGATTATTATTTGAATGGTAAAAATATATTTTTTTAATAAGCAAATAATTTTTAGTACTAATTTCAATTCCTTGAACTATTATTATGTTATTAAATGTTGTCGCCTGTGTGGTCGAGTGGTCAACGTCGTTGGCTTCGGTTACGGAGGTCTCGGGCTTGAATCCCAGTATGGAAAGTTTTAATAATTGATTTTTCGATCGATTTATGGATTTCTATTCGAAGGCATGGATGTATGTGATGGCTTGAATTCTCCCCTACCAACCATCGTATCCTATGAACGGGGCGCATCAAGAGCGATTAGCTAACCACTAGTCCTGTCTAGCCCTATCCTACTCTCTTTGGAAAAAAGAGGTTGAGCAACTGAGTAACAAGACGTTCCCGTTCATATGATTCACATTGGGAGCGGACATGGTAAAAAAAAATAATATTAACCAAACCCATTTCAATCAGTGATATTTTTTATTATCGAACAAGGCGAACAAAGTAAAATGAATATTGTGAAGTAGTTAAAGACTATAAGGGTCTTGATCTACATATTAATGAAATATGAAAACTTTCATATTTTAAAAGAGAGAACTTATTGTCGTTTTGAAAAAAATCATAACAATCTTCTGATTGTAATATTTATATATATATATATATATTCGACTGTGGAAAGGAAAAAGGACGTAACCCACAATTTTTTCAAAACTGATTTTTTCGATAATCACAATGTATCAAACATGATACACGTTCTATCAAAAGGATGCAAGCTGTAAATGCCGAATGAGTATTTAAATTTAGCTATTAAGTTTGAAAAATATGACCTTGTAAAAAATTATTACCAAGAAAAAAAACTGAAATAAAGGTTTTTCTTAGACAATTTCTTTAATTAATATTAGATTATGTCAATTAAACACCAGTTTAAAAGTCTCCGTGCACTTCAAAGTTGTGTATAATTCATAATATGCATATATCACAAAATCATCAAAACATGTTTTTTGCGCCTCCTGTAAAATTCGATATGTGTGAGTTTAAAATTCTATGATAGAACGTATTGCTAAATTTTTTTTGTAGACGTTTAGATATTTTTGATCAGTGAAAGAGTTCAAAATCAAAATAAATATAGATGTACAAAATCTAATGAGATGTGTTTTGTTTGATTTTAATGAATTACACATTTTAAAGTTTTTAATAATATTTGGTGAGAAAGCATTTTAATTAATTTTAGCCTGTTTGAACATATTGTTTCCCGTCTTAAATGCAATATCAATTCCCTTTTTTATTATCAATGTCAGTTTCAAAATTATTAATAATTAACGACCATTATTGTGTGCACCAATAATTTGCAAAGTGTTCTCTGATAAAAAAAATAAGGCAATATATTTTCTCCGTGAAATCGTTTAAGCCACTCTGTAGATTATACCCGAGAATACCTTCTGAGCAATGACCATCCTATTCGGCAATTACGAGTCAATTTGCAAACCCATTAGAGATAATGAACTGGAAATTGGAAAGGCTATTTCCTCGAAAATTCAACGGAAAACGTTATTAGATGTTCGACTTGTAGATTGCTTGGTTTAAGAGATGCGTAGGCACAAACAAAAGTAAAGTAAAAAAATCTCGTAAGCTACAAACATATGGAATGCTTGAAAGAATGACTACAATTCAGTGTGTGATTTTTACACCTAATTCTCGTAAGAGATAAACATTTTTCTTTAATTATTTTATTCAGGTAATATTATGTTTAAAGTAATAAATGTATGTAAATATACATATGAGACTTGCAAACTCGGCTCATTCAAAATTGTTGAAAAATAAAACTTGAATTTTATTTTGTAATCCAATATGCATTACATTTTAAAAGTGTTTTAGTTTTAAACAACTTTAGAATGATATTTTTATGGGATCAATTATCGATTATTTGTATTTATTAAATAACATTCATGGTTCACGTTTCACCAATTTTAGAATGAGCCGGGTTTGTAAATAATAGCCTCATATATCTTATATATTTTTTGATTGAAATTATGAACGTTTTATGCCAACAAAATATATTTTGCTTGCTAAAAATAACTCACTACTCAGAATTGTTTCTACGAGAACTGCTTGTTACTCAGTTGCTTAACCTCTCTTTTTTCAAATAGAGTAGTAATATAAACACATGGCTAGAGCAGGACTAGTGGTTAGGTAATAGCTCTCGCTTTTATTCGTACTGTGATTCGAACCCGTAATATTCTTTGTAAAAACCAACCACGTTGACCACTACTCTGTGGATTGTTTTGAAAAGGTTTTGTAAATAAGAGAATTTTGGAAGAAAATCAACATGTGACATGGTATTTTTCACACATTACATTCACAAGAGACCTAAGATAGGAACAAACAGACAATTGTTTCCATGAAACAGTTTTTAAGGCAACATATAATATATATAAAAGTTCACGAATATTGATTTGAAACATTAAAAAATCCGAGAAAAAAGGTGCTGGAACGCCATTACACCATGTTACATGGAAAGCACTGATAATAACAAAGCATTAATATCAATTTGGCACAAATAAAAATTAACAAACAGGGACAATTACCTACCTTTAAATCAGCATTATTAAAAATTGCCTGTATAATTAAATGTTTTTTTCGACAAAACTTATCTAATATATAAAAATGAATGTTTGCTCGTTGGTAATCTATGGGCTCCCAAACCGCTGATCCGATTGCAATAAAACATTGACAAACGTTTATCTTGCACTTTCGGGGAGGTTATAGGCATATTAAAATTAGCTTACAGTGGGTCTTATATAAAAAATCAATGTTTGTATGTCTGCCATACCGTTCATGGAACTTGCGCGAAGGCTATAGGCGTAGTACAATTAAATTACAGTAAGTGGCGTGTGTGTTGTTATTTAGAAAATCGGCAGCAAACGTCAAACAGACAGAAAAAGAAAACATACACTTCAATAAACATAATTAAAACACTTTCTTTCTTCGAGTGGCATTGCAACGCTTGTATTATATAAATTATATTTAATGCACTAACTAAATTATTTCTAGTCTAAAATTTACCAAAAAGGTGACAATCAGTTCTATCATGATTCAGTTTAATTTTTTTTATGAATGATACAAAAAAAAGAAAAAAATACCTAAAAAAAAGTTGCATTCGTCACCCAGTATATAAATAATGCATAGTGGTGATTATAAGAAAACAAAACAAAATTGAAATTTTATACAATACAGTGTGTTTCAAAGAGTCTCTCAGTTACCCTTATCGCATGCTATCTGATGTGAGTTTTTACGAGATTTGGTAGAGGATAGGAGTTTTTTTACGGTTGAAATTACAAGATTTATGTGCACTTAGGGGACTTTTTCGATAAACGTAAAGTTTTTATCGGCGCGATGTAAATGTTTCATAGTTTGTATCGAGGGTAAGATACAAACATCATTGGTTTGAGATCTATCTGCTTCTTTATGGGATTATCTTGTCGTGCTACATAACAATTTATCGAATACTAATGGCATTGTTTTTTATAGCGTTGCTTTTATTATTGGCTATCGCATTTTTTAAAGACCTCTGACGAAATTGAATATATTCACTTCGGCTTGAGCACTGATTTATACATATGATTATCACTTTAATGATACAAAAATAATATGAATCACATATTAAATTTGAATCGTTCAAATTATGTACATTCAAACAGATTTTATCACTAACGACCCGAGTTTCGCCTTTCTGCATCTTCAGCCGAACTGACGCTTAGTAAATGAATGTTTCGTGTTTATATAAGAAATAAATTTATCATTGAGCTTAAAGATTTGAATGGTGAGTAGTTTTAAGAATTATATTTATTTTTGTTTGTCGGAAAAGTATAAAGGGTATAAAAATAGAGAGCCAGGCATGTGTAGCTGTTCATTTAAAATCGGAAGACTGTTTAGTTGCGCTCTGTTTATTTCTAAAATTTCCTGGAAAAAGAGTTGCACTTGAACGCTTGAAGATGCCGAAAGGCGAAACCCGGGTCGTTAGTGACAAAATTTGTTTGAATGTACATAATTTAAACGATTCAAATTTAATATTGAAATTCCAGCAAGCACCTTTAGTCAAAATTTTAAACCACATATATTTAACAGTGATTAAGATACTAGTATGATTTTGAAAAAACTCATTTTGAATACATAGAAATATTTAATTACTTATAATACTTTTTTTTTAAAGTTTTATTTATCTAACTTAAGATTTCGAGCTAATTACTGATTAAAAGTGTTGTTATTTCCAAAAAGTACAATAACAGTACCGATTGACCTATTCCGAACCAATAAAAAATCAATATCAAAAAAATTTACGGTCTGCTTATCTCATTCAATTTATTCATTGTTTATCTCAGTCAATTTTAAAACTAAATAAATATACAAACTAAGATTGCGAAAAAAAATATATTTTGTATTCAGATTAAAAGCGAGATATATTGGTAGATCATTTAAGACAAATGTCATCGACTGTGGAAAGCAAAAATTGTATACATAGAGATTTTCGATAATAACTATGTATAAAATTTGATATACAAAAAGATATAAGCTGAAAATGCCAAACTATTGTCTTAATTTACCTTTTAAGTTTGATGAAAGAAGGATTTGTAGAAATTGCGAAAAGGAAAAAAAATAATATAAAGTAAAGTCAATTCTGCCGCCTGTCTGGTCGAGTGGTCAACGTCGTTGGCTACCGCTACGGAGGTCACGGGTTCGAATCCCTGTACGGGCAGTTTTATAAATTGATTTATGAATTTCTGTTCAAAGGCATGGATGTACGTGATGTCTCTAATTCCCCCCTCCCACCCATTCTCTCCTATGAACGGGGCGTATCGAGAGCGATTAGATGACCACTAGTTCTTTCCTAGCCCTTTCCTTCTAATCCTACTCTCTTTGGAAAAAGAGAGGTTGAGTAACTGAGTAACAAGCAGTTCTCGTAGAAACACATCTGTTGAGATAAACTCTATTAAGAGTCCATATGCTCCACATTGGGAGCGGACATGGTAAAAAAAAAAGTCAAATTAAAACCAGTTTTCCAGTCTTCACGCATGTTGAGGTTGTATATATTTAATAATTGCCTTTGGCCTAGAACCATTAAAAAAACGTTTTTTGTTTCTTTTATAAAAAAATGTTTTGTGTGGGTTACGTATGCTGTGACGTTATTGTATTTTCTTCTTAATAACTTGATTCTCAATGTTTAACTGATTCACGTCTTAAAGTTATTGAGGGAATAATTTGGTTACGGAGAAACACTGCTATAAATGACAAATTAACGCAATGTAAAAGGGCCACACAACAAATATGAACGTTTTGCGAAATCCATTATCCGGTGTAGAGAGTAAAGTGGAGAGTTGCGATACAGTTCACATGGCGTGGCCACAAGGGAGTTGCACAGATCAAAGTTCTTAATCCGCGTACACAAAGTTCGTATCCCAGGGGGTAGGATTTGGCCGTTGCCAACTACATAGCAAACGTCGATACAAACCGGATTAAATTTGCGAAACCACTTATGCTGGGGTTACATACTGAGGTATGAGATTCTTCAATGCATACCGACCGTACGAGAATTTTCGATAGAAAACATCGCATTATGGTAATACTGATTGGATATGTTGATAGGAAATTTCAGCGCACAATAGTTCGGTGATTGTGTTAGGCTTTGAAATTAAAATTTTCTTGGAAGGTTTTAGAATAGGGATACGCAACTGAAATTATTAGGTGGGCCAAATAAATTAAAGCATATGTCTTAATAATAATATGATTTTTTTAAATATAAATAATACACAAACATCTCACATTTTTTTGGGGTCTTTCGAAATTGATACTACTACAAAATAGTGTCTGGCGGTGGAATGCGACACCCAATTCAATGTCAAAAATTTGTCACAAATTTATTAATACATTTTGTTTGTATTTTGAATGTCTCTGATGGGCCACACATTAATATTTTGACTCTTAATAATTATGTGACATTTTTAAAATTAATAATACACAAACAGCTCAAAATTAAAATAATATTGGCATTACTAGAAAAATTTCAAATATTTTTTAGTAACACATTTTTTAATGTGTTTTACCAATAACAAAATTCAAAATTTACAAAAAATTGAAAACCTCGAAAGGGTCACACAAAACCTTCAATTGCAGTGGGCCGAGGTTTGGGAATGCCTGTTTTAAAATATTGAAAGGCCCCTAAAGTTTTTTTGGCCGAACAGTTAATTAATATGGATACATATTGGAAAATTTTTATAAAATGAATATATTTCAGCTTAGTTGTGTGAGTCAGTAGTAAAAACATAAAATAATAGTAATAAGTTACTTAAAAAAAAATCAAAAAAATAATAGCCAATTTTTTTAGCTGCTGTTAGAGAATATTTTTAACGCATGACCTTTTGAATACAATTTTAAATTCTCTTTAGTAATCTATTTCTGTTAGTCGCTCTTTAATGTCGTTTTTTAGGATTGAAAATAAGACATCATTTACACATATGTAAAAGAAAAATTATGAACAGAAAGATAGATGAAAAAATAAAATAAAATATTGTCCGTACTTGAAATTGAAGCCGTGACATACGTGACGTAAGCCAAAAACGTTGACCACGGATCCAATACTAAATATGGTTATAACTTTTACGTATTTATTTTTACAAAAATAAACTAATACGTGTTCCTTTTTTATTTCAGGTAATATCACTCTACAGGTAAAGACAACTAAGGCTGGTAAGATCATTACTAAATCAAAATTTCAAGATATGCTTAAAATATAAATTTTAATAGAAAGACTTTACATATTTCGAATATGACCACTTTCTAATTTAAGATTTCGACTGAATGTGCTTGGTAGAATTTCAATATTAAATATGAATCGTTCAAATTATGTACACTCCCACAGATTTTGTCACTAACGACCCGGGTTTCGCCTTTCGGCATCTTCAGGCGTTCAAGTGCACGGATGAACTTAAACTGACGCTTAGTAAATGGATGTTTCGTGTTTATATATTAAATAAATGTATCACTGAGTCTAAAGCCATCGCTGGCGAAAAGGGTAAGCTCATGGGAATTCCCAAAGATTTGAGTAGTGAGTGGTTTTTAAGAATTATATTTATTTGTTTGTCGGCAAAGGTTTTATGATATTATTTATGATATTATTTATATAGGGTATAGAAGTGGAGAGCCAGGAAGGTTTAATATTTCGTTTAAAATCGGAAGACTATGTAACTGTGCCCTATTAATTTCTAAAATTTCCTGGAAAAAGAGCTTATGACTGTCCGTATTTGGGTGTAACATTTTTATCCCCTGTTCCTGATTGAACACGTGTCCTTCCGAAATTAAGTGATTAGCAAAAGTAGACGTGTCCTTTTTCAGTCTAAAGGCTGCCATATGTTCTAATACCCTGATGTTTAAAGTCCTCTCTGTTTTGCCGATATAAAATTTATTACAACAAGAGCATTGTAATCTATAAATTCCAGATTTATTTAGGTAATGTATTTTATCTTTATTGTTAACTAATAATTTGCTTAAAGAGTTTTTACAGTAAAAGGCTGGTCTAACACTATTAGCTAGTTGTTTATTAATTTTAAGACTTGTATTTCCTAAATAAATGATTCTACGCCAATACCTAGTATGATGCTACATGCATGCATGATCACATGCATGATCCTTTGACAATGTACCTTGAAATAACATTTTTTCTGCAAGCTTAGTTTGTTTTTTTGATAAAAGATTGTCTATTAGAGACATATCGTATCCATTGTTGATGGCGATTTGTTTGATGATTTTTAATTCGATATTAAAGTTCTTTTCATTCAAAGGAACACTCACAAGTCTATGAATTTCTGAATGAAAAGCGGCTAGTTTATAAGAAAATGGGTGCATTGAATCCTTATGTATCACGGTATCCGAAAATGTAGGCTTCCGAAATATTTTAAATTCGTGAGAACCGTTTTCAATGTTAATATTTAGGTCAAGAAAGTTAATATTCTTGCCTCCGACTTCTAAAGTGAATGCGAAGGCGAAGGCGTGAATGTGAAGGCGAAACCCGGGTCGTTAGTGACAAAATCTGTGGGAGTGTACATAATTTGAATGATTCAAATTTAATATTGAAATTCCACCAAGCACCTTCAGTCGAAATCTTAAATTATTAAAAACATCATTATAATTCTGGAATATTAAGTTTAGAACTGTCAATTTTATAAGTTTAAAAAGTATTTCATTAATTGTTTATGTTCTAGTTGCTTTTTTTAAATTTTACATACAATTTGAAGCGTAGCAATTGGCGTTATATAGTATAATAACATGTGATAACAATATAACGAATCAAAAAAGGGATGATATAATTTTAATGCTTCTTTATGTGATATAAATTTGTAAAATTTTGACGCACTGTAAAAAAAGGTTGCTCACAGCTGCTGTATTAATGTGATAGTACTGTGTTATCAATATATTTTTTTTTTGTACCTGAGATATCAAATAGGGTATATAACTGTCAAAACACATTAAAGAAAGTAAAATTTAAAAACTGTCAAATCTTGAAATTTACTATTGAAACTAATAAGTGACACGGAAAATGTAATAGACTCTTGTTTTGTATAGTAAGAATTTATAATAAAAACGTTTGTTGATAGTTGAAAACTGAAAAATGATGCAGATAAAATATACAATAAACACTTTTTTAAGAACAGTGTTTAATAGTAATATTAATTATTGTACTTAAGAAAAAATCTTAATAATAATATTTAATATATTTTATAATACTTTGTATCTTAAGAATTAAAATAAATTAATATATCCAATTACAAGTTCGCTGTCTGCTTCCTATTCTCAACAGTAAATTTTAATTATTTACTAAACTTTATTAAAAGCTCTTACACTCATGTGAGATAACAAATTATGCCAAAAATTCATCCGAGCTTTTAACCCTGTGAATCCCGTCGCCGTCAAAACCGCCGCATCCCGAACACCCCCCGGCACACCCGCGGCGAGTTAATAAGTCTACTTTCTTAGAGTAAAACATTACATTTGTAAATACGAAACCTACAGCGACGCCGTTCGCGTTTTGCTTATGAATAATTCATGAGACCATATGGGCGGGTAAAATACCTACGAAGCCATGCGGGGAAACTCCCGCAGGAATATTTCGCTGAAACGGTTCGTTTCCGCTTACACGCCGAAGGAATTATCCCGAAAGATTACATTTGATGGCTGTGTTGCGAGAGTGTTAAACAACAACGAATAGCTGAAATTGTTGGCACACATTTTTTTGTTCTGAATAATTGTGGAATAGTTTTGAGCTGGCAGTTGGTGTCAGTTGCTAGACCATACCCCTTTATTGTATTTATGCTACAAAGAGATTTTTGTTAAAATATCCACATTTTCTATAATTATATCAACAAATATTCAATCCTGTAATTTAACTTTCAATTATCGTTGACTTTACGAGGTAAGTCTTGATTATGTTTATAAATTTTGTATCCAAAAACGTTCTTAGCTCATACACCGGTGTCAAAATTATTTTTTTTAGATAATGGTTTGTAAAGAACTTTGTTTTCCATGTCTTATTTTTCTATCCTTACTCTACGTTTAAGAAAGTTTGAGTTGATAAACGATAAAATTATTTCTCGTAAAACAGTTGATGCAAATATATTTCATTAGAAGTCTGTATACGTATTATACTGTAAATGTTTAAAAATACAATGTTTTATTCATAATATGTTATGTTCCGTTTAGTAAATTGCTTAAAAAAATAATAGAGACAAGTTTGATGCCCTTCTCGTGAATTATATTCATTTATAAAAAAGGTTGTTATGAAATGTAAATTTGTTAATTTAATATTTATACCATTGAAGAATACCATTTCCTATACGGAGCATAATATGCTCACGACATGGTACCTCTCAGTTCTGGTTAAACTTATGACCAGAACACTTTAATTATAATGTTATTATCATTTTTTAATTATATTTAGAATTTCACTTCGATTATATTTTTCAACAAAATATTTATAATATATAAATACAGAAATACTTCAGAATAATTTACATATTTATCAAAGCCTGATTGAAAATCGCTAGCTCATTTACTTAATTTTTAAAGATTATCAGGATGATGTTTAAAAAACATGTAGTTAGTTTTATCTCACCTTATGAAACATATATAAACTATAAAAACTATTATAAAAAAAGATATCACAAAAATGTAATTTCATAACTATTATATGATACATTAAAACAGGCATGGACAAATTATCATTCTGTCTCGGAGTCAAGGGCCGGACCAAATCTATATATATAAAACAAAGTGGGGTTATTTACACCACGTATATCTCGAGAATTAGAGCACGGATTTCAATGATCTTTGCTTTATTAAATTTGTATGGGCCTAGAATAGCAGAATAAGCATTAAAACATCGGAAAAATATCACGGAAAAGAAATTATAAAGAAAATAAATATCTCAGTACAATACGTTTTTTTAAATTTTTCGAATCGAACGCGGAACATGACGTATGCAGTTTACGCTTAATACACTAGGTGGCGTTGGTTGTAAAATTCATTTGTTTCATACTTTGAATTAGAGATGTACCGACGAACTTGGACGAACGTGTCAGAATTTCGAAACTAAATCTTCAATATCCATTTTAAAAAAAAACTTTTAGGAATTTATGTCTCATGTACATCACCGTCACTAAAATATATACTGAAATGTGAAAAGACGAATGAAAGTACATAAAATCAGAAAGTATGTAAAAAAAAATCAGTATACTTTTCATGTATATTATATTGTTATTGAATACTATCAAATCATTATTTTATTTTTGATCCCCATATACAGTCAATCCTGTTTTTATGCAATTTCAAAGTAATGCGGTTTTTAAGAAATGCATTTTTTAAATGTACCATATTTTACGATATATAAAAATGTTAAATATTACATCGAGAGCATATATCGTTGTATTTTGGATAGAATAGATAGAATCATAAACACAACCGACATTTGAAAAAAAATACGATTTCGGACTGTTTAAATCATGTTGCATCTGCCATCGCTGAATTAAGTACACCTAATTAGGTGTGTTACAGTCGATGAAACCATTGAAGCATCGGTAATATCAGCTGAAATGATTACTTTAGCACCTGAACTTGGCGAAGAAAGGTTTGATACCTTTAGCGAAAATTATATCGACGAATTACTTACAGATAAAGCTATAAGTGACGAAGATGTTCATAATTTAAATTTAATTATTGACAAAAAACCAGAAAACAATGACGAACTGAAAGAAATTCTGCGATCCTTCACTGCGAAAATAATTGAAGAAGGTCTCCGACTTTTCAGTAAATTAGAAGATCATTTCTTTCTAAATGATTCAAATTCTGATCGCGCATTCAAGTTTCAACGATAACTTTAAAAAAATTATATATGGGTATAACCAGTGCTTTTTTTTGAAAAAAAAGGTGCCGGAACACACTTTTTTCGAGCATTTTCTAAGAAGGTATATTATTTATTATATATTCGAATATCATTTTGATAGAATTAATGACGGCTTTTCATATAATGCATAGAAAATAAAACAAAATATACATATTTTAAAATAGAAAAAATAAAATTAAACATTTATTAAAATTTCGAGAAAAAAAGGTGCCGGAACGCCGTTCCGCCGCGTTACAGGGTAAAAAAAAGCCCTGGGTATAACAAACTGCATAACCAATTAATTATAGAATAAGAAATTCTGATCACAATCTGATCACTAATTTTTTTTTTAGAAAACTTCCATACCATTTTTGGAACATTAAACAAAATAATAATATTTTTTTTTCTAATGTTAAATAATCTCATAAATATAATATTGAAGATTTGGAAAATGTTGCGTTCTTTGTTATATTGAGAATTTATATCATTTCGTAATATAAAAATATGAAAATTTAGAATGAACTTTCGTAAAATTATAAAAAAGTATTATTTGAATAATTTTGAAAAGATCCCTGTCACTATGTTGGTGACATGCATTGAGAACAAATTTATCCTAGACCAACACATTCCTTAGCAACAGCCTTTGTTTGACAGTTACTGTCAAACAAAGTAGTCGTTTGTCAACATTGTGAAGATGTAATTTTATTATTTAAAATACAGTGAAATAAAGAGGTATTAGCTATGCCAAGTATTTCTAAACCAATCAGTAAGAGTGCTCGGAATGGTTTTCTAAGAGTCTTTCAGTTCTGTGAACATGAAAAATCTGAAAAAAAAACCAATAATTCCCTTCGGGTCGACATCATTGAATCACTTCGAACTGTCAATGGCGTAGTATGCCCAACATTTCGTGCTGCATGTCAATAGCTCAATTTGCTTAAAAACTATACTCATTGGGACATGACAATCGCTGAAGCAATTGTTTCTGCATCTCCAAGTCAGATACGCACATTATTTGCTATCATTATTTTGACATGCTTCCCATTGAATCTACGAGAACTGTGGAACAAGTACAAGAATGACATGTCCGAAGACACTTTACACCAAATTCGCGTCAGTTCAGGGAATCCCGATCTCGAGGTGAATGAGGAGATACATAACCAGGCGTTGCTTTTGATCGAAGATATGTGTTACCTCATGCGCTGCATGATGCGTCGCCAGATCAAAGAATGAACGACGCTTTCAATCGAGAATCGGAACGTAAACGTAAATATGATCGAGATGCATTGAACCAATCACTTCGAACGAATGTACCTTTGTTGAACCCCCAACAGAAAGTGTACGATACTTTAATGAAGGCAATTGATGAGGGAAATGGTGGCTTATTTTTCCTCCGCATTGGAAGCACTCAACTGAACTATGAAAGATCAGCGCAATGACTCAAAATGTTTTGGAGACGCAATGATTCTACTATCTGGCGATTTTCGCCAAACACTACCAGTCATTTCAAGATCGACCGATGCCGATGAAATAAACGCTTGCCTTAAAACAACGACTCTGTGGCGCTATGTGAAGAAACTTCAGCTAACGACAAACATGCGAGTTGTATTTCTAAACGACCATCTGCCGCAGATTTCTCCAAGCATTTGCTGACTATCTGTAACGGCCGTGTTCCTGTTGACGAATCGAACGGATTGATTTCGATTCCGCCGAATTTTTGCAATTTCGTCTCAACGAAGGACGGCTTCATCAACAAAATGTTCCCAAACATCTAATCACAAAAATCGCAATTGGTCGAGTGAACGAGCAATTCTTGGGGCTAAGAAAAAACATATGGATCATTTAAACTTCATAATTCAAAATCAAATCGTTGATCTACTGCATTACTTTAAATCTATCGACTGTGCCACGTGAATAACATATTTTCAATTTAATTTAAATACTTTTCATTTTGAATTTTGAACAATTATTGAACTTAATTCATTTTGAGTATTCATTCAAACTGAATTTAATTCAGCCAACACAACATTTATTGATTCTGAGGCGGTACGAAGTTCGTCGGGCCAGCTAGTAATTAAATATAATAAAGTAATATTAAATTAAACGAAACGCGTTGCTACTTATATTTTTTTATTTAAATGAACGACATAATATTAATATTATATACTGATTACAAATTTCTGTGTGAAGATTGGCCTTGAACTCGAATTACGAGACTAGCAATATTGGCTCCCTGGAACTATTAATTTCTTTCTCTATTACTCCGCCGAGATGAATCAGGGGCGAACAAAATACCTCGGCGGGCCGGTGGTGATGCCCATATATCATATATTTATATTAAAACATGGCTTTGGCTCACATTTTATTTTACACTCGGAAATATATGCCACATAAAAGTAAAACCTGAAAATATGACAATATTTTATATATATTCGTATTTAATTAAATTTAACGACTTCGTTAGTCCACATGTTGTGCTAAAAACTATTACACCTGGTTTATTTATTCAAGAAGCAACATTGGACAGAATATTGCAAAGTTTATGAAAAAACTAAAAATCTATTTTTATTCCTTAGTTATAGCAGCCCATTTTTCTTTTTTACTAGACGCAGGGAGAAGGTAAAATACATACATTGATAGTACAAATGGTAAAACAAATAAACGTTTAGATTAACCGTTCCTTCTCTTATTAATTTGTAATACAAGTGGAGTAACAAAATGGATTCGGCGGTAACTTTGTGGAAGTCTGTTTTTAACATATTTAAAATTCAATTCGATAACTTTTTGATTCAACCCGTTGAGTTACAAAATGTAGCACACGCTTCTTTGAAAAACATCATCATACAAAACATCGCACGGTTTAGGAATAGACTAACAATAGATTCTAGTTTAAAAGTTATAAAATAAAAAATAAATGTCAGGGTTTTGTCTATTTCTACTGGAAGCAAATTAAATGAAATATAAATTCACAATATATGGGTGAATGTTGGAAAACCACATTGGCAAAAAATAATTCGAAATGGATATCTTGTACTTCATGCGGGTTTTTTGTTAACCTCGAGTACTATTAGGAATTAACTTAAAGATACGTACTTATAAATTTACCTGATGATTGGAAAATAGGTGTCTAAAGTTCTTATGTTATTTATCTACCATAATCTCTGAAGTTTTAATACCTAACACTAAAAACATCGTATATTCTCTTCAAGTACTTGGTTGAGCGGTTGACCACCTTTTAGAGATGCAAAATATGATATTTCTTTAGATTTTATTTACTATCAAGTGTTGTCGTTTGTTTCCTTCTATTTTGTTGTATATATTTTAAGTAGTAGTTTTTTTAAGACTTCTACTTGTGTTACTCAGTAGATTAAACTTTCTTTTTCAGATAAAGTAAAGTGTTATGTAGCTCCACGTTATTAGGGCAGTAAGAAATTCAGACAATATCACATACATCTATCTCTAAAAATTTTGGGTACAAACCTTCTGATCGATTGAAAAAAAAATCAATGAAGCCATCCATCTCGAAATTAAAGTGTGTCTCATCTTTATTAAGTTAACATGTAATAATTTTTAGAACCAATTTGTGTATTTTTTAGTTATTTTTGCCATCTTTGCCAATTCTTTCACTAAATGTTGATTGGCCAAACGAAACAAGCCGCTTTAAATAAAAAAAAGTTTTTCACGAGAAAAAAATATCGTTCGTAATAAAATAATAACAATTTTATAAAATAACACTAGTGTTTCTTGGCACACTAGTTACGAACAACTGACTTGGGTATGTGACGGAACGATCGACTGTGTGGCTTACCTATGTTGTGTCGATGCTTGAAGGATTGTTGTTGTTATTCTATAATGCTATTTCGCAAGAGCAAAGCGAGTTATAGACAAGAATTTTGTCGGATACTGTTCACAAACTTGTAAGCTGAAATCGAAATATTATCAATATTATTTTACTACCATGCTTAGGAAAAGTAACTGATACAAAGTTTTAATAACATATTATTATATTTATTTCAGCTGTAGCTATCATAAATAAACAAAAATTTGAGTATTTGATGTGCAAAAAAGCAAGAGATTGACTGTGCAATTAGATTTAACCAACTCAAAATCCAGTAAAGAACTAGACAAGAAAAATTATTATTTGTATAAAGCTAATACTGACAGCTGGAATTCGTAAAGGGTTTTAGTCAAATGTGTTCATATTCAAAGCTTACAACTATTTTTATTATTAGAACAGCGCTTATCTAGAATACATGCTATAACAAATTAGATTTATAGACATTTGTAACGAATCTAAAGTTTAAATAGTCCAAATTGCAAGCCTTGAATAATTTCAGTTAGTAAATAATTATTAAAATAATAATAAAACAAACTACTTTTGTATTGTAATACAACATAATGTCTCATTATACAATCATAACTGCATATTATATTAAACTATGTTTAGTGCTATTCCCTGCTGAAAGCACAGTAATTCTTTTTCTACAATTTGTAATATGATTTGAATTCTTTCGGAATTTAAAACAGAATAAAAAAAATGTTTACGTTGACAACCTTCTCATTATTATTAAAAACAACAATGTGAAATATTTGTGTTTTATTTTTGAAATAACGGATGTATATTTTTTATTAAAACTATAACGCAGTTTTTGTAATAATGATAAAACGTTAATTTTTACTACTCTAATGATTTAAATACAAATAAAAAATAAATGCAGCGAAGTAAACAAGGTAAGTTAAAATAAAAGTATGTTTATTTAAGATTTAATTCATTACGATTGAGAGAAATTAGTCAAAAGATAAAATGAATTAAATATTGACATAAAACATTAATAATCAGTTCTTATCAATGAGTAATCTTACCTTTTCAACTCTCTAAGTAAGAAAACCTTAAATAAGACATAACCTAACCAAAATACAAAAAGAAAACGAGATAATCAGTCCATACGGTTTAACAGTAAAAGATTTGAGAGCTTTATCATTCTAGAGATCAGATGGTTATTGGTATCAAATCGTCTTCAGACAAACTGTCGTATATATGGATAAAATAATTTCAAATGACTTATCATAAAACTACGGCTGAATCCATAGACAAAATTAGTTTTTTTTATTTACCTTTTTCTCGAGTTCATCTTGAGTAACATAAAACACTAATTAATCAAATGTCATTTAGAAAATAAAAAAAGTATTTAGAATCTTCACTATTATTAACTGTACTGCCTAAAATTATTTTTTACCGAAATAAATACGTAAAACAAAAAAAAAATCTTAAAAACACTAAATTCATGTTTAATAAATGTTATAATATAATTTGTTACATAAATTAGGATGTTAGAGTAAATAACAAGTTGCATTGTGTATCTGTTTTAAGTCAGTATTAAAAGCTGAGTAAATGCAGGTTTGAACGTAGTTCCAACGATGCCTATAATTAAAAAAACAAAATTGTAGAACATAATGATTTGATATTTTTTATAGTATTATAATGAAGTTCTATCAAGTAAATGCCATTTCAACCAATAAAAGGTTCCACATAGTAATATAAGCATAATCACGATGAAAAATCTGTTATTTTTTCAGAATTTTTTAATGATTCTATACTCTTTCATATGATATAAATAACAGTATCAGTTAAAGTCAAATACGTAAAACTTGATTGTTGTATATTAACATACGGCAACAAATTTCTTTCCACATAATCACAATAAATAAATATAAATGTTAACTTTGCAATAAATTTTGTTTGATACTAACAAAACCTTTTCAGTACAACAATACAAAACTAAGACTTGCGTTCAAACTCATGGAGTTTTTTTTTTATTCCGTCGATGGAATAAATCACCAACGATTAATTGGCGGAATGTATTTTCATTCGATTTTGTAGAATGCCAATTTGTATCGTTCATATACTCCATTTATTCCGTTTCGATTAGTTGGCTATAGTGGATGTTCGTGCTTATTCTACGTCGAATATGTTTGAAACAGTCAAGTAAATTGGCACTATTGTAAACATAGTTCATTCAATCAAATACAGTTAAATTAAATAAAAAGTTACATTTAAAATTGATCATAGAGCTGTTTTGAAAATACGAATTAAAGTAGATTGAAATAATTTAATATAATGCACATTATATATTTTTTCATTTTAAGCTAACGAAAGATGAATTAGCATCTATTGAATTAGAGTTGATCTTTGAAGTGCTTTTTTTTTTTAAATAGATACGTAGTAGTATTCTACACGTATTAACGTATGTAAAAAACTTCAGTTATTACACATTGCAATAGATATGCGTAAAATAAAAATATACAATCCACCAAAACGTCAAGCCAAAAACGTGGTTGTCCAAGATTTTTTTTTACCATTTTACTAGTTGGCTCACTTGACTTGAGAGCCAAAGCTCATATATCTGTGAGTGATAGCTTAAACTTAAACTAATTGATATATTTTTTTATTATATAACGTTTGTAGATGTGCCAACTTATTGGTAATAAATTTATGGAATATGTAACCTCTTCTTGGTTTTGGAGTGCGAAAAGTGTCTATTTTCTTTTCATTTTGGAAATCAAACGATGCTATTCTGTTTGCTTTCTTAATTTTTATCTCAAAACAATCACTTAAAACGTTTTATTAAAAACTAATATCTACAGGTATTTATGACTAGTTTAATCAAGATTTGTGACCAAAGTGAGAAGAATAATCCACTTGAGTATGTAACCATTCTTATAAATTTCATATGTAACTGCATGGTTTACGGTACTTGATTGTAACGATCGACTGTACTTTATTAAAATTAAAAACAAAATCAAAAATAAACTTTTTTTAAATATCGGTTTATATCCTTTTCAGATATCGAGAGTAATTTTATGTTTCATTGGTAAAGCTACGGAATAAGTAATTGGCAACAAAACCGGCCTTAATCTATTTTTTTTTGTTCTAGCTTTTAATAGTATGCTATCAATGGAATATAGAAAACATGCAAATATCCTGTGTGAATGCAAGTCAATTGTATAAGTATACACAATACTTAATTTCAACTTGATTTATGTGGTTGAGTTAGATGAATTTTGAGATTAACCTATTTAAAAAAAAGACTTCTACATAAGCAGAGATAGACAAATAAACAAGCTCTGTGTGGACAATAAATGACAGTGACGAATTGTGTAAATGTGCAGTATTTAATAAGGAATTAAATTCTGTTTAGCATGCCACAGTTTTTCCATTAACTCTCGCGGCTCGGAGATTAGAAAAATACTTCTCGGCCGATGGGGGTCTTTTAGGGACCCCAGTGGTTTCCTCATTATTGGCCTTATTCTTATGAATATCAAAAAAATAAATAGTTTAAGAACTTTTAAATATCTCTCTGCATCATTCCTCATACATTTTTTTATAAAAATCCGTGGTTTTTTAATAAATAATCATATTTATTATCTTATTATGCGCGTAAAATATACGTCGTTTCAGTGCAAATATCAATGTGCGACTGGCGCGCTTGCTTAGCGGCGTTCAGCTTATAATCTTACGAACGATCGCTGATAAGCGGGCGCTTATCTCTTATCTTATCGTATTTATATAAACTACAAAAGGTCCAAAAAACTATGATATAAGAATACCTTAATAATAAACATTGTATCACCCATATTAAAATAGATATTTAAGAAAATGTGGGCATTGGGGTCGCATTTCTTGAGCTTAGAACCGGAAAAGTTAATAATAATTTAAGTATTTACATTTATAAAAAAATAGTGTAATAAATATTTTTGAAAACCAAAATTGAATCAAAGAATGTTATGGTTCCACTCAACATGCAAACATTTTACTTTTATTTGTAATCTATTCGCTGAATTTAAATATATATGGACTCCACTAAAAAACTTTTGTATCCAAGCAATCTATTATTAAATAAAAATAATCCTCGACAATAGTAGAAGGCAAAGCGTGACGATAGAAGCCTTGAGAGCTTTCTACAGCTTTCGCTGGAAAGCTTTATAAATTGTTGGCCGGGAAAATATAACGGTTGCTCTGGGATACTGATGGACTTTTAGACCTTAGCGGCTGTAAAGACCAAAATCTTGGCAACAAATGAATGAAGCAGTGTCCATAAAACGGAAAGATTTATTAATAAAATATATTGTTACAAGAACGGTTTACTTTCAGTGCGTGCTTCATAATTTATTATATTGTTTGTTGTGTTTTACAATACTTAATGAACTAACAAACACAACGAATAACTGTAGCATCACTTATAAAAAAAATACATATATCTGTAGCTGAGAGCCAACTTGTTCTAAATGCGTTTTTGTCAAAATTGAGTAAAGCTCTTAATACTTTCGGTGGATTTGGTGGTAACTTTGTGGAAGTTCATTTTAATATATATATATATTAATAGTCGATAATGTCCGTATGATTGTATGATTGTATGATTGTCTACAATTTCGCCCTCCCCCTGCTCTTTTACTTTTAGAATTTCTGGCATATTTAATAAATACGTTTGTAATTTATTTTTCACGCCAGTGAAAATTCTAACTAATTAAAAATGCAAAAAAAATCCCCCCGTTGTGGTCAACGTTCTAACAGCTAGTAAAATATAAAATATCTTAGATTATTACACGTATTTTGCTACAAACTTTAATGTTTAGTTTAACTTTAACTTTAAAAATGAATATTATAGAATTTTTAGAAATAAATAAATATTATTGAGTAATAAAACAGGTTGTTCGCCACTGCAAAAATTATTTTCCAAAGGTTTTACATTTCTTAATTGATGCATCTCATAAGTTAATCATTTCATAACGTAAATGTCATTTGTATTACCATTATTGTTTGTTTGTTTTTCTATCATCCCCTCCTTGCTTCCATTTTATTTTTTATTTTATTAATATATCAGAATAGTAAAATTAAAATCATTCGTTCTTTAGCAAGCATTTGTGAAAGTAAGACTGTCTGAAAGAGGCGAAACACGTGTCACAGTTTAAAGCACAATACGTGGAATAATAAGTTATTTGTTATTAAGTAAAGCTCAGCTTCGATATCTACACATTAGTGTGCTTACATGTAATTTAATTTCATGCCTATATTACCGTTAATTACAGAGATATGTTGGAGCCTATAATGTACGGTCACATACCGTTGCGAGACAATTTGTCATATATGCAGGCAGTACAAAAGGAAAAATTCCGACTTTCATTTTGTAATTTAAAACTTCTGAACTAAAATAAATTTTAAGTGTTTTCGTAAGCCTTGTGATATAAGGTTTGAGGATGTTTCTCAAATAAGCGAAACACATGTTAAATTTTGAGACACATGAAGTGGAATTAGTTTTGTTTTATATTATAAATGAAATAATACGAACATATTGTCAAATCCACTGAATATATCGACTGCGGAAAGGAAAAAGGACGTAACCCACACATATCGCATTTTACAGGAGACACAAAAAACGTCTTGTGATGATTTTAGGCTACACCCTGAAGTGCAGAGCTTAGTATTAATTTAATAAATTGTTAAAAAAACCTTTTTTTATGTCGTTTTTCCTGGATGCAATTTTCACAAGCCTTTCTTTTTTCAAAATTAAAAGCTAAATTTAGATACTAATTCGGCATTTTCAGCTTCCATCCTTATAATAGAACGCGCGTCGTGTCAAGTTGTATACATTGTGATTATTGAAAAAAAGCTGTTTTGAAATAACTGAGGCTTACGTCCTTTTTCCTTTCCACAGTCGATATGATAATATAATAAAATATTTTTAGACATCTTATATAAAATGTTTTTTTCCGCATGCCCACGTTCATTAAAATTCATTACACCGTGTCCTACTAATTAAAATGCTATTTTTCGGAGATGAAGATGTATTTTTAGAATTTTTTTAACGTCGTCGGGAAAAGTTGACGTCTAGGGAGCATTTTTCATTTGCCTGACGAAATATTTCTCACAGCGTTTCACGTTTGTTTGACAAATGAGAGAAAATCACTTGTTAGCTATTTCTGTGACATCGGCAATACGCGATTTAGTGACACCATCTTTCTTTTTCGAATCATTCAAAACAATTTTTCATTCATCTTTCAATGCGAAGCTTTATTCAATGAAAGCTTGCAAAACGAATATGTACAATAAATTGGCAATAATGGTGGCATACAACAGACAAGTAATAACGTATTGTGTTCTGTATTTTATGTTCTCGCAGAATCGTTTGCCATTAAGTAAATGTATTTTTATTATATACGTCATTTAACTATTTTTTATTAAAATCAAAATCTAACAATCTGTTTTAACAGCTTATGAAACATAAAAGAATTCAGTGCAATATCGCTTTCTGATTATTTTCGTACATGATTTAGTTTTGATAAACTTCTTATAAAAAAACACGTTGTTAGAACTTTGCTTAGCGACAAGAAAGTATTTTTTTGGCCCAAATGCTTGGTCTTAGGCCATGATGATGTAATTACGCAAAGAAATGAAAGTAGTATTCAAAATTCAAATATAATATATGTTTTGTTATATATGTACTTGAGTGAGTATTTTTGCATTACTTATTGTTATAATATCGTGATTGTTTTTCATAAAACTATTGACAAATTCAATTAAAACATGAAAAAATAAGACACAAACTTCTACGCATTCGAACAAAAATCGAAAAATTGATTGAAAAAATGCTGTTCGTACTGAGATTTGATCCTGTGATGTTCACTATGGAAGCCAACAATATTGGCCACTGTGTCATGGACCCGATATAATTAGTAACTCAAACAAAGCACAGAATAACAAAGAAATCGATTTAAATTTGATGATAGTATAGTCAATGCGGGTAACTTTGGCCCATCTCTGAAGAATGGTCGTATTTTTATAAATTGCCGTTACTATTATGTGTGGTACTATTTGATACAGTTGAGTATTAGCGTGATAAGATACATTGCACAAAACGTTTTGGAAATATTACTTTGTCAATATATATAAATACAGAAAAAAACCATGTGGGCCAATGATTTAAACCAGCATCGGGTAACTTTAACCTATGCCACACATATTCACAATAATTACTATGATCTCAAAAATTAAAGACCTAAATTTAATCCAATATTTAATGTATTTAGGCTTAAAAAGATACAATGCATTTTTTATAGAGTAGGAATACAAATTAAAAATATCGTCGGCCAGAATTTTTTAAAATATGCTTTAAAAGTGTATTTTATAATTATCTACATGCTAAATTTTCAAACATATATAACAAAAATACCCAAAGTATTCCATTTATTTATTTATAACGTAATTAGGGAAACATACATATTTAAAAACTCCCCATGTTTTGCTCAAAAAGCTATTTGTATTTTTGTTTATATGTACACTTTTCCTGGAAATATTATACTTGTTAAAAACTTAGTTTTAGTGTTTGATGTCCCTCAAGTTTACCTTATTCTCATTCTGGCATATTTAATTCGAAAAGGAAACAAATTAAATGGTCATAATTTTAATCAATTTTTGGTCAGAATAAAAATATGAACGGTCAGAATAAAAATGTTAAGCGCTCAGAATATTTAATAACAATTTTGGTTAGTAGGTTAGGTTAGGTTATGTTTTTTTTTTAATTTTATATAAATTATGATTATTTATTCTGACCATTTAATAAAAATTCTAACCAGTAATATTTAAATTCTGAAAATCGTAATAATAAACTGTATTTAAATTGTATTTTTTTTAAAGCTACCGCTGAATCCATCAGAAATATTTAATATATTAAATAATGCTCAAACAAACACTGTTTCAATATCTGCGTAATGCTCATTGTCTGCAAGCGCAGTTTTATGCTGCGCAACAAAGACAGAGATAAATCAAATCACATAAATAATGAAATGAGTTTTTTGTCCTTCTCGACAAGATATTTTCGTAATTTTTATTAGATTGTGTGACTACAAAAACAACACCACGTCACCTGGTTTTTTTAAAAATGTATTTCAAACGTATCATGGCGTATAACGTCATCTAAAATTGTGGACTGCATGACAATTATTGAGCTTTATGTAGCTCATGGTATATGACGTTGAAATCCTAAGCGCTCACGCTGGCCGATGCGCGAATTATTGCCAGCAATTTGTTCAGCGCATCGCATCTAGATAGGCAATCTCTATCTCTTGAAAGAGGGCAGTATTTTCAATCTCTAAAGTCCCTAATATATCATCCGTGCTGGGATTCTTAAGCATTTTCAATCACCTGATCTCGCCGAGCCTTGGCTCGGCAAATTGATTTTCGACCACAAAAGATTTACATCAAAGGAATAGTAACGAATCCTTTGACAATTTGAGAGATTGCAGCCATTACAAAGAAACCGATGTGTAGAAATTCGTTAAATTTCTTCTTACCAATAAACACGGTATTAATTTTGGCAACTATCTGTGCTTTCGTTTTTGACTATATGTTTGATTCAGAACGAAATAAGTACAGATATTCTTAATATATTGTTTACGTATTACGTATTAACTTATTTTTTACATGAAAATTACAAAATAAATGTCAAATTATAAAAATTTGAATCGTTCAAATTATATACACTCTCACAGATTTTGTCACTAACGACCCGGGTTTCGCCTTTCGGCATCTTCAGGCATTCAAGTGCACGGATGAACTTGAACTGACGCTTAGTAAATGAATGTTTCGTGTTTATATAATAAATAAATGTATCACTGAGTCTAAAGCCATTGCTGGCGAAAAATATAATTCTTAAAAACACTCATTACTCAAATTTTTGGGCATTTCTATGAGCTTATCCTTTTTATTCAAAAAGTCTAATAATTACTTGTATCCATGGTAGTGAACTTTAAACTAATGCATTGATACGATACGATTTATAGGCATAAACTCCTACTAAGTACCACTTTTGGCTCCTAATACCACTACAAGTTTTTCATCATGTAACCAGTAATATCGATTGTTTGATTGTTTATGACCTTAAATGGCAACGCTGTTTTTTCGATATCCGAAGCGATCTTCGTTTTGTTCGTTCTTACTTTGTAGGACGTCATCGGGACATGACGTATGATGACGTGCCAGATGCCGGGATTAATTCCCTGCGGTAGATTTAACATCATTTGTGATTTTCTTTAGGTTTGAGCGATACGCGATTCATAAATTGGGGTATCGGGAAGCCCGAGGTCGAGATGAAAGAACTGATTTTTTTCCATCTAGACGATAATTAAAGTTAATTTGGTTTTCTGTCGCGCGCAGACTTAGCATAAAATTTCTTAACTTCTATAAAATCGTTTGTGCAAGGTAGATAGATATTAATTGTATTGTAATAATATAAATTCTCTTTATTAAATAAAATGTGTGTGATTAAAACTTTAATGATTGTAAATTCCTAACAATAAACATCTTCGTAACAATTGAGCGATGTTCTCATTTATTCCTACCTTCTTGTTGTAATTCGAGTATTATTCAAACTGTTGTTGGTCGTAATGGCTTTTATTAGTGGGGATTTATTCTTAGGGTATAGCATCGTGAAAAAAAATTACAAATTTCTCACAATAAATGAAGCTCGCTCAAAAACAGATTACGAGTCATGTCAGCGTGTTAGGTATTATCGATTTAAAATTAATCTTATATTTTGATTTACAATCCTTGATGTTGTTAAAGATTGATCAATGTATTATTATTCTCATTTAACAATTTCTGTTGAGATATTTGATGTAATTTACTTGTTTTTAAACAATGATAAATTGTACATTATTTAATTTGTAAAATATTTATTGTTTCACTTTTCCTCAAAGTCAGTCAATTTGACACAGTTTAACCAAAAACCAAACGAATTCAAATGCTTTTGGCAATGCAGCCTCTAACAATAGTCATTTATTACGTTCACAATATACGAATTCACAATAAATCTCTCCTGATGGGTGAATAACTCAGGCCAAGTGGGAAAATTTCCTAATTTGGTTGGTGTGTGGAAGAAGAGTTGGATTAGATGTGATTCATCATATATTATAATGGCTCTACAGTCATGATGTCAGATATAATAAGATGTTTATGGAAGATAGGCAAGGATATATAAATATGTATTTTTTGTTATTTGTCTTGCTTTCATCTCAATAATAATATCCTTAATCTAAAACAAGTTTTAAACGACTTTTTCAGTCGTCAATGACAAAGGGTGCAAGTATCGTAACTCTACGAAAAACAATTAATTGATAAATCATAAAAACATAACTGATTCAGTATAAATTTCCTAAGAAATGAGTTGCCTATTTTTATTTAATTCGACATAAGAAACTGTAAATATTAAAATAATAAACATATTTTCTTGAATCAAATCGAAGATTGTGTTATAAAATATCGAGTGTACTTGACAGTTGACTGTAAAAATCACATTTTTTTTTTTTTTTTACAATAGTTTATTTGAATCATTTTTTACTTGTCCATTTAAATTTTAGTAATTTACTGGAACTTTGAACTAAAACTCAACATTTGACTGGGTTTATTGCTTTTTTCAAGGAGATTCTATAAATCTTTGAGCTATGTCATATTTATCTCTTAAATAGAGTGATGCAATTATTCATTTTAAAAGATGCATCAATCAAGGTTATTTCTCATATAAAGTAACTGCTCTAAATGGTCAAGCTTGGTTCATATTTTCTCACACTATAATAATGTTCTCATCTCACCACATACTTAAAAAATAATACTAATTTACCACTAGTTTTATTTCCTACTTGATGTGCTGAAAAAAAATAGTTTTTTAAAAACATTATACAATTAAACCTAAATACAATTGCAATCAAACGCATTTAAATATTGCATCTATTTTTATACTACTATAAATATTTGCCTATATTATATTGTAAACCGTTTACCACTATTTTTTCTACAATATCGTTTGTAAAAGTAATATATTTGCATTTTTTTTTATTTATCTCGCCATGGGTGAAAAAACCAACGAATCGCTATAAATCTAATAACACAATAAAATATCTACAAAGAAAATTCAGTCATGACGTTTTTTTTTAATACTATTTCATACCCACTTGCAATTTGGAGCATATGGCCTTCTAATGAAAGTTTCTCAACATAATTTTTCTATGAGAAATTTATGTTATTCAGTTGCTTAACCTCTCTTTTTCGACAAAGAGAGTGGGGATAAAAGGAAAAGGTTAAGACAAGAATCGTTGTAAGCTAATAGTTCTCGTTACGCCCCGTTATTTTTAGAATTGGAAAGGTGGAAAGGAATTATAAACATCACAAATATCCTTTAATAATTGAAATAATAAAAAAAGTAAATTACAAAATGGATCATATCCTGTATCACAAAAGAAAACACGTTATTGTTTTCCAACAAAAAAATACGTTAAACGAATATATTTTTATTGAAAAAAAGTAATTTTATATTTTTTAAATTCAAAAAGATCATTGCTACGATAATGTAAAACAAACATGTTGAATATAAAATTCCTTATATAAATACTGCTTCGCAGGCGAGGTATTTTTTCAAGCGTTCTTGGAATCATCGTGGTGGGTTTTTCTAATAGTCCCTCTGGGTGGAGTTAGTAAGAAGCACCTATCAGCAAGATTCTCCCGAAAGCTTGTAATTTAGACTGGAGATATAAGCTATCGTACTCTGACAATTTAAACTTTGGCTTATCGCTGGAATGTAATATGTATGTCATATACTTACGTCAGGAAGGTTTTTTTTATATATATTTTTGTAAATGTATACTTTTCAAAAGTCTTTTAATAACGGGTTGTATTTTGCAATTATTCTTATCTTATCAAGGATGACTTCTCCCTCACAAAGTATGTAATACTTTAATAGAGAATTTCAACAAACGTTTTAAACTGGCAATTGTTTGATTGTCAATCAGTTCTAAGGATTGAAAAAGATTAACGATATATAATAAACAATCAAACATATCACTTTTAAGGTGTTTACTGTCAATACTTGGTGAAATGACATTATAATAAAATATTTTTAGTACTTTTTCCACATAAAATTTATTGGATCAGGACCGGTTTCGATCATTCTGAGCATTGTCAACATCATTTGACAATGTTCACAATGAGCGAAACCAGTCCTGATCCAATAAATTTTATGTGGAAAAAGTACTAATTTTTTTTTATTATTTTTATTAATCAGACATATTAAACACATATTTTTATACATATTTACTTTTTAATTTAATACTAAATAATTTAATTTAATATTTTTTGCAGTAAATTATCTATAAAGTCTTGGATTTGGTCTCAAATCAGTTTGTAGTATTAATAATCAAAACTGAAATGAAAAGATTACATATTTATTACTCGTATATTGAAATTGGCGACTCAGTTGGTTAAAGCTTGCTCTACCGATCACGCAGGTCGGGGTTCAATTCCCGGTAAGATTACAGTGAATCTGAGAATTATTCAAATCAAAGTTGTGATCGAAGACTGGGTGATTATGATGTCAATTCACATTATTTCCTTTCCTCCCATATTTCAGATCCTTTTAAAACTGGGTGTAGCAATAGCGATTAGTCAATCACTAGTCGTGTTCTAGCATTATTCTTCTTTCCCTACTACTCAATTTGAAAAAAAAAGTTGAGCGACTGAGTAACAAAAAGTTCTCGTAGAAAAAACTTTTCTTGAGGCTATATGCTCCACAATGACAGTGGATATGGATTAAAAACATAAAAAATATATTGAAAGTAAATTATTTAAAACCTTTCATGTTGTTTTTCTTGGTATTTACACTAATTTTGTTAACTGTAATTTTTGACTATGTTAAGTTTGCATTTTACTCATAGCAAGTCAGTTTAAAGTAGTATTAATAAGCTGCGGTCTAGTTGGTTAGAGCTTGCTCTACCGATCAAGTGGGTCTGGGTTTGATTTCCGGTAAGGTCAATGTCAAATTGAATTTTTTCAATTTTAATTTGAGATCTAATACATGGGTGTTTGTTAATTCTCCTTGAGTTAATCTCATGTGACTTAAAAAAATTCTCATCGAGTACATCTCGTATGATCGTTCTACTTCAAAATATTTGACGCATCGGCGTTAGCTGTAATGTCAAATATATTTTTTAAAATATTTAAAATTATAAAAAAAAAATTAAACATAAGTCATAAAAATAAATTTATGTTTTGATTGTGATTTTTTTGATCTACAATGTCCAAATTATTGATGTTAAAACAAATAAATTAGAGAAAAAAATACTTCGGATAAAGTACAAATAGTACTTGAACGAATGGCGCATTTTGATGGCTCTGAAACGGCGTGGTGGCAAATTAATCGTTAAATTTTACCGTTATTTCGTTCAACACAGGAAGGCGAGTCTCGTAAAACGTTTACTATATGGCAGAAGTTGCCAACTGTGTCACGCTGCCAAATTGGCAAAAAACTTTGAATGTGCCATCAAAGACACATTCATTAAAGATGCAAAAGATACACACAAAACCGGCGCGACGCTCAAGCGTGACAAGAGCTTTTTTTCGAATATTATAATATCAAGATTTCGAAAGCTCACCACTTATGTTCATTGGTAGCGTTGAAGGGCGAAAAATCATATGCGTAAAGCTATATGTTTTACTCACTACAAACCTATACAGGCCAACGGAATTTTATACTGGGCCATAGTATAGAAACGTTAATTGCTATTGAATGATCATAAAATCATAATCATGAGTCCCATAGGTATTTTTCAACATTAAAGCATCGTAAGTTAAAAATATTTTATTTATTGATTTGTCATTTACTTGGTAGAACTCCATTATAATAGAGTAAAAATATCAACGTATTTTAGTTCTAACATCCTAATTCAATGAATAACATGATGCATTGTGTATCTCTTCGGAACCAGTATATATAGCTCAGCAAAATGTAAGTTTAAGCATAGTTTTAACGATGGAAAAAGCCGAAATAGCTATTAACTCTGTAGAACTAAAATACGTTGATATTTTTACACTATTATAAAAAAATATGTTTGTAATTTTACCTATGTATAGTGTAGTTTTACGAAACCATTGTTAATTCTATCAATTCAATCAGCTAATTCTTGGAAATAATATTTTTTGTTGTGTTGTTAAATGTTTATCAAATAAGAATCGTTCAAATTTTGTACATTTACATACGTTTTATTTCTATGTTGATGAATAGAACTGAATCAAAGATAAATCAAAAGTAATATTTTTTCATATCTTAACAAGGTAACAGAACTCAAGCTTCCAAAAATATATTTTTTACTTGAAATAAAGACTTCCTAACTTAAAAAATAAGAATGGTATGTAATATAAAGCTTTCAAGCGAGATCTTGAAAGAACAACTACTTAATCTACTGCTATGCTTAAAGCTAACTGATTTTCATCCATAACATAGACATCTGCTTGCAACATGCTTAACAAGCAATATCATAATAAATGAAAGCTCTCAATAGTAAGAAAATCATAAGCTGTCGTTTTAATTCGAGTTGTGTAACCCTGGCTTCAAAACCTTTTCGTGATGGCAACTCTATTTTTCTTTATGTTATAGTTTTTGTAATAAAATAAAATTTATGAACCGCAAAACAAAGTAACAGTATTATATGTTTACCTGCAGTTATATTGAACCAGTGAATTCATGAAAAACATGCAAAATATATGAGAATTTCACACAGGAGAATCTTTATGAACAATACTTTCGACGAATTCGGCGGTAACTTTGTAACGGAATTTTTAGAAATAAATAAAATAAATAAAAGCATTAACAATAAAGAAATATTATTAAATAATATCTTGAATAAAACGGATGGTTTGCCACTGTTAAATATATTTTCAAACGGTCTAACCCGTCCTAATTGATATAACTCATAAGTTAATCATATATTAATGTAAATGTCATTTGCATTACCATTATCGTTTGTTTATTTTTCTATCATCCCCTCTTTGCCTACCATTTTTATTTGGTTTTTATTATAAAATATCAGAATAGTAAAATTAAAATCATTTGTACTTAAACAAACATTTGCAAAAGTAGTTGTCTCAGGATGCCTCTGAAAGAGGCGAAACACGTGTCACATTTTGTAATACAGTACGTGGAATAATTTAAGTTATTTTATTTTATATCTTTATAAACAACGCTAATCGCTGCGCCATAGGACCCGATTATACGTTAATTACTTTATATTCGTATTACGGACACACAAAGCCAAAAGCTTGAAAAATTATAATCACTGTCAATTAGCATTACATTTTTTGTTTCATTAGAAATGTACATAAGTACCTATATTTCATAAAATAGAGCATATTAATTAAATTGAAAAGAAGCAATCAATACGACAATATATCGAACAATTAAGGTTTTGTTTGAAGACGAAATATATTTGATATTATTGTAGATCGATATGGTAAAGCAATTTCTTTCTTGTGTTTAAAGTTAAGCTGGGCCTATAAAAAGTGTCGCTTAAACCATGATAGAACGCGAATGTCAAATAATGGCATTATTATACCCTTATCTAAGATTATGAAAATTACATTACAGCTTTCGTTCCCTTAAATGTACGCCAATTCAACCTTAGCAACGAGCGATTACCGGTAATTTTAAATGAAAATGTGAAAATATAAATTATTCCAGGCAAAATATATCTAATCTTTATCTTATTTTTTGTCTCATTGATTGATATATCATAGTTTCATAGTACTTAAGCTAGAAATTGGTAGTTTGGAGAAATGGCTAACGAAAATTTTGACACATCTAAACTGAGTTGTAAGAAAATAATATTTTTTTAGTGAATCGTATTGTCATTTATCTCAATTTTATTCAAATACATTGAAACGTTGACAGAACCAAACTGAAATACGATTGTTTATATTTATTTATAAGATTTTTAAATTTTCAAAAAAATATTTGGCATTACAGCTTATATCAATGCGCCAAATATTTGAAAGTTTTAAGATCATACGAGAATAACTCGATGAGAATTGATTGTAAGCCACTCGAGTTCAACTTGAGGTAAATTGACAACACACACGTCTTAATTTAAATGGAAAAATCTTAATTTGACAATGACCTTACCGGGAATGAGCGCAGACACATCTAGTCGGTAGAGCAAGCTCCAACTATCTAAACCACAGTGGGCAACATTTATTTCCAAATGAAAACATCTGCCTACCGAGAGAAAATTAGTAATTTATTTTTGTTGCACTTTTGTGAAGAAAAAATCACTACTTTTTATAAACCAGATCAGAGTTGTGTTTTACGTCTTTAAAGAACTGTTAAAAAAATTAAAATATTTTGAAATTCTGTCATTCTACAATAACTGAAATAAATAAGATTCATAATAAAAATAATGTCATTAATTCAAAGTATAATTTTTCATTGGTTGTGACGCAGAGCAATTTCAGAAAACATCGTTTCTCCGAAACGGATTCGCCAAATGGCATGTTTTTCTTGCCTTGAGAAAAAAAAATGTCTACGAACATTACACTAATAAGCTGTTAAAAATTCATTTTGGATTCCATTCGACTGACTTGTTTTTATAAAGGAATATAGCGCTAAGCACCAACACAAATGCCTTTGGTATATTAAATGATTTTTGAATACGCATTATTTGCGAAGGTTCTGTAAATTTATTTTTACGACAATTTTTACTAGCGTCATTAAATAAACAATAGAATTTTTCTAAAACAAAACAAACTTATTGAAGCATTAAATTGTATTGAAAAATACTTGTAATTGAGACAATGCCGTTTTTTTCTACGTATCAAACCTTTTAGCTGTTTATATTTAAAATTATATTTGTGTTTATCTACTTGATATAATTGATAATTTTTCTATTTCAATGCTTATGCATGACCATATAATTACACACTACTTAACAGCGCCACCTGTCAATTTATAACCCGACGATCTCTAATCTCCACAACTATGACTAGAAACTGCCTGAGAATCGTTTTAGACCGAGAGCAGTTCTGCTCGACGACCCACCATAAGCCTTATGTTTTGTCTAAAATTAATAAACTATTTAAGAACGAACTTAGAATCATAAAAATCGCTTTGTGGTTGACTTCTTTGTGTACTGTATGTGTGTATGTATGTATGCGCATGTGTGTACATATATGGATATAGTATGGGAGAAGCATATGGAATGTGATTTGTAAAATAGTGCATATGGAACTTCTTATTTCTGTAGAGATCACACCCTTCCGTCTGCAACGATGGTAAGGGAATACAATTTTTAAAAACTTAATGATGAAGGAGACAAAAAGGACCTTGACGCTAACGCGTCCTGGTACTTAAAGCTCCATAAGCTTGATATATATATATAAAGCTACCTTCCCTCACGCAATCATATCGACTATGGAAAGGAAAAAGGACGTAACCCACACATATCAAATTTTACAAGAGGCGCTGAAAACGTGTTTTGATGATTTTGTGACATTTAGAAATTATGAATTATACATAACCTTGAAGTGCACGGAAACTTCTAAACTGGTGTTAATTTGACATAATCTAATATTAATTAAAGAAGTTGTCTGGGAAAAACCTTTATTTCAGTCTTTTTTCTTGGTTTTAATTTTTTCAAACTTAAAAGCTAAATTTAGATACCTATTTGGCATTTGCAGCTTGCATCCTTTTGATAGAAAGTGTATCAAGTTTAATACATTGTAATTATCGAAAAAAACCTGTTTTGAAAAAACTGTGGGTTACGTCCTTTTTCTTTTCCAAAGTCGATATATTAAATAGTTGGAATACTTTCTGAAAATAAATTAAAGGCTTAATATAAGTAACTTTAAATAGTTTTCTAGTTAGTATCTTTTCATACAATAATAGTTTGAGTTGTATTGTACAGACTATCAAAAAACAATTCCTTTGTAAATACGAATCTCTGGAATTATTTTAATATCATTAAAATGAAATATGACGCAATCTGAATGTACTGTACCCTGAATAATGTTCAGGCACAAATTTGATTTAAAATAATTTGAATCAGATGAAAAATGAGACGGCGATTATGGAGGAAGAATTCTTTCCCTGTTTGAGATATAATCAGAAGTCCTTCAGAATTTCATATTCTTCCAGCGGCTCGTTTTGCGTTCCCTCATTGCTCCCTCAGCACGAATAAGTATTTATTTCACTTAAAACTTTTCATAATATAGTCTTTTGTAATAAAAAAAAACCGTCCACTTTTATTGTGCGTTGCATTTATTAAAAAAATATTTCTGTGGAACATTCCGTTACGCTGCTAATGAAAATGTTTGTTTCATTTGAAGAGTAAATGAATCGTGTATTTAGAAAACGTTACGGGTCACACTTTTGTGATTGTCCAGGACAGTGAAAAATATATGTCTCTTGTAAAATTTTCAATGAAAATGTTTTATGTACTATATGGTAAGTTCTTCAAGGTTATATCTTTTAATTAAATCCACTTTTATTAATGTGCACTTGTTACTTTTTAGAAATGCTCTAAAATGCGTAAGTAGCATACATATATGGAATGTATTCGTAATATATTTGTGTATTCAGGTATTCGCCGCCTGTATGATTGAGTGGTCAACGTCGATGGCTTCGGTTACGGAGGTCACAGGTTCGAATCCCAGTACGCACAGTTTTATAAATTGATTTTTTAATCGATTTATGAATTTCTATTAGAAGGCATGGATGTATGTGATGTCTTGAATTCTCCCCTCCCACCCATCCTATCCTATGAACGGGGCGTATCGAGAGTGATTAGCTAACCACTAGTCCTGTCCTATCCTTATGCTTCTATACCTACTCTCTTTGGAAAAAGAGGTTGAGCAACTGAGTAACAAGCAGTTCTCGTAGAAATACTTCTGTTGAGATAAACTCCATTAGGAGTCCATATGCTCCACATTGGGAGCGGACATGATAAAAAAAACAGGTATTCTATGTAATAGAGAGTTTAATTGAAAAAAAAGTTCCTAAATCGAGTTTGTTACAAAAGTGGCAGTTATTTAAGGGATCTTACAAAATGATGTAAATTATATTAAAATAGCAAGAGATTACTAATAAGAATGTTAATCAGTTTTTTTCACACGCTTTATTTATTAAAAGAAAAACTTTAAACTAATTTGCCAACATTTTAAAAATTTGAAAACTGCCGCTTTTGTTTTCCGAATCTTCATTAATATAAACGAGTGAATATTCGTTCGTATTATTAAAACACGCTTTTTGCCTTTAACCACGACTGTGCAATACTTATTTCTCTATATCCACTGTACCAACCAATGTTTCATTTTAAAACTAGCTTTTCCAGCGAGTGATTTGTGTTTTTCAGTGACTGTCCGCCTTTGTACAGCTTTCCTAATTGGTTGTCAGCGTCTATTCGGCGGACGACGTTAATTGTTTGTCCACAGTTTTCATTAGTGGATCGCTGTGAGGTGGGCGAAATTTGTACAGACTTGATTGAAAAATACAGTGACGTGGATGAAAACGTAGCTGCGCTGTAAACAAGTTGATAATAACAATATGTGATTGCAATTGCAATTTTGAATTGAGTTGGTGATAATTACAAATTTGATTAGATCGGGCCGTTTCAATTAATTTTGCCTTTGTGGAGTTTATAACATACATTAACTATGACTTAATAGCTTCGAGCAGGAGAGGTAAACTTTTTGGATGGAGGGTCACATGTAGGGTATTAAAATGAACGACGGGCGTTATAAGAAAACTATATTTAAATAAACACGATTTGCTATCATGAAAAACCAAGTTCATTAATACTTTTTTTTGTTGGATATCAAGTTTATGAAGATTAAAGTACCAGGGTGCGTTAGCGTCAAAGTTCTTCGAGTCTCCTTCATCGCTTATGTCTTGGAAGTGTTTCCTTAACATCGTTGCTGGCGGAAGGACGTGATCGCTAGAGATGTGAGAAATCTTCAGTAAAGCCAGTTCACTGGAACTCTACATGCATTAATTTGCAAATCAAATTATATATGCTTCGTCTCATACAATATACATACATGTACAAACAAATGCGCATACATACATATATATTATACATACAGTACCCAAAAAAGTCAACCAAAGAGAGTGATTTCCATGATGCTAAGTTCGCTCTTAAATAGTTTAATAATTCTAGACGAAACATAAAATCTATAATGGATCGTCGAGTAGAACTACTCTTGGTCTAAAACGATTCTCAATCATCGTTGAGAGATCGTTGGGTAAGTGATGAAATATCTTCTAATATTATACTCTTTAGAAAAATGAAAAAATAGCCGTTTTATTTATGTAAGAATAAAAAAGATAAAAAGGCGCCGGGCCGTGGTTTGCCATTGCCTGCTTAGGTCTCTAATCTCATGATCACATTAAATTTTGTGATAGGGTAAAATATCAAGGTATTTCAGTTCTGAACTGAAATATCTTGATATTTTACCCTCTTAAAATGGAGTTCTAACAAGTAAATGCCAAATCAATAAATAAATTTAATTTTGTGATCTTAAAATTCCGAGATTGTGATAGTACTAATCTTGGGATTTTACGATTGATTATTAGAAGTGAAAAACAGACACTAGACAACAAGCGGTATTGGTCAGAGAGGCAAAAACTTTATAATCCGTTAACGAGTTAAAAAAAAGGTATTTTAGCTTATTTTGTTCATTATTTTAAAATCTTTCACTTTCTGACCTTTTTCTGTGATAGATCATATCCATCCCGGTCATATTCTGTATTTAGAGTGAATGCTCAATACTAGGATTTAAAAAAACGTGTAAATCCCATAATTCCATGATCACCTGTCTGTAACCCTGTCGCCTGCTGTAGCCCAGTTGGTTAGAGCATGCTCTACCAATCACGCAGGTCTGGTTTCGATTTTCGGTCAGATCACAGTGAATTTGAGAATTATTCAATTCAAAGTTATGATCGAAGACTGGGTGTTTGTGATGTCAATTCACATCATTTCCTCTCCTCCCATCCTTCTTATTCTTTAATAATAGGGTGTAGCAATAGCGATTCGCCAACCACTAGTCATGTTCTAGCCTTATCCATCTTTCCCTACTACTCGCTTTGAAAAAAAGTGAGGTTGAGCGACTGAGTAACGAACAGTTCTCGTAAAAAAAATAGAGATTCCTCTGAGCGGACATGAGTTATATAACAAAGACCCATAATCCCATGATCACAAAAAGGGTCCGGGATCGGATGCTCTAGTGCCTGCCGTAGAGGATGAATAGTGAATATCGTTTTTTTTTGTTTTTCAGATTAAATTAAATACAAATACCGCAACCAGCTGAAAATTCCATAAAAAAACAATAAAAAATAACTGAGATCGCAATTCCGACCCAATAAACTTGTTTTATAGATGTCGTGACATTGATCATTATTGCGCGTCTTGCAATGACCAAGTGTACACGTGTTACATTTTAATGGTTCAAATGATGTACATTCACACAAGTTTTGTCACTAACAACCCGAGTTTCGCCTCTAGGCATCTACAGGCGTTCAAGTGCACGGATGAACTTGAATTGACGCTTAGTAAAGGAGTGTGTCGTGCTTAAATAATAAATAAATGAAACACTAGGCTTACAGCCATTGTTGGCGAAAAGAATTAACCCAAAGGATGGGAATGCCTACAGATTTAAATGGTGGATAATTTTAAGAATCAATTTTATTTTTGATTGTCGGAGAATTTTTTTTGATTATATTTACTCAGATATAGAGTTTAGAAGTGGAGAATTCGGCAGATATACTTGCTCATTCAAAATTGGTGCAATTTTCAGTTGTGGACTGTTTATCTCTGAAATGTCTTGGGAAAATAGTTTATACACGTCCGTATTTGTGTTACATAAAAAGTTGCACAAATATCTTTTGTAATAATAAAATGATTTTAAAGGAAAATACTAGTAAATGCATAATATTTCCCGAATACTCTTAGCTTATATTTGAAACACGAATAACATTGTTGTTTTATGAATTTATCTTGCATTCCAGAATGATGGGTAAGACGTTACAAGTGGTAGCGGATACATCGTTGGGAACACATCGGAATCCGTACTAACTTAGAATTAATATTGATCTTAATGTCTTTAGCACTTTTAACTCAATAAGTTAAACCTGTATTTTGAGCTGTCGAAAAGTTTTAGCATGCTTAGTGAAAATCTTACATCGTTCCCTTTTCTGTTTTTATCAGAATAATGTGTTCATGATGTGATTAAGTCGTCAGCTGAAACTTTAATTAAAAGTACACGCCAAGATGTATGACTGTCTACACATAGCAGTGAAAGAGAATCGTTTCTTGAATGCTAAGCGAATTTTGTAATACTTTTTATGATTTGAATTTAACTTTGTAATAAACGAAGCACATGTAATTGCAATGAATTAAACATTTGAAAGCACAGTTTTTTATACTTCCCAAGTAAAGAAAATTACATTTTTGTTTAATTAAAATAATAGTTACTTTATAATCAGTAGTTTTTTACTGTTTTTTTTTTGGTAAAACTGACCAAATAACTTAAATAGTTTGTGGGGATTTTTAAGTGACATTTATGTTCATAATCCATATCTGCTCTCTATGTGGAGCATATGGCGTCTTAATGAAAGTATCTCCACAGAATTTTTTTACGAGAACTGTTTGTTACTCAGTCGCTCAATCTCACTTTTTTTCAAAGTGAGTAGTAGGGAAAGAAGGATAAGGCTAGAACAGGACTAGTGGTTGCCTAATTGCTATTGCTACACCCAGTTATTAAAGGATCAGAAAGATGGGAGGAGAGGAAATGATGTGAATTGATATCACAAACACCCAGTCTTCGATCACAACTTTGAATTGAATAATTTTCAAATTCACTGTGATCTGACTGGGAATCGAACCCAGACCTGCGTGACCGGTAGAGCAAGCTCTAACCAACTGGGCCACAGCAGGCGACATTGATTAATTTCGTACATTTATCAATTACTGTTAACTACTAATGAAGGTATTTAAACCAAAGTGCTACTATTAATTTGAAATAAAAGAATATATAATTGGCAAAACAGCTAATGCGCCAAATATTTTAATGTTGAAAGATCATACGAGAAAAACTCAATGAGAATGTATTGTAAGTCACTCAATATCAACTCGAGGTAAATTGACATCACAACCACCCACGTGTTAGGTCTTAAATTGAAATTGAAAATAATAAATTTAACATTGACTTTACCGGGAATTAAGCCCAGACCCACCTGGTTGGCAGAGAAAACTCTAACCAACTGGACAACTGGATTAAGATAATAAGGATAGAAATAAGAGAGCTAGCATAGGAGCAGTAGTCAGCTAATCACTATCGCTAAGCTCCGATATATGGTTGGAAAGGTGAGAAAAAAAAATACGAATAAAACCTGTGACATTTAACAGAAATCAATAAATCGATTGAAGAAATAGCTGTTTGTGTACTGGGTATTAATAAATTAAACAATTTTTAGCCGCCTGATATATTTGAAATGTTATTAAGAAAAAAATCTTTTACTTTTCACAATTTGAAAAACATGTGGAGTGTCAAAAATATTAAAATTAGTTTTATTTTATATAATATTAAAAATGAACTTACGACAACACTTCCGTCAAATCCATCGAAAATACTTCTGTAAATATTATCGAAGAGTAGAAGACAATTTTTTAGTCTAAGTATCATTAAGCAGTTAAGACACTCAGTATTTTTTAACAGTATCCACAGAGTCATGGAGTCGGAGTGTTTTGACCAGAGTCATGCTCGAAAAAAACTAATAACGTCGAATCTTTCTAAAAACAAATGTGTGATCAAACTGTTAAGGTGGCGCAACTGCATGCTAGTAACTAGGGCTTATACAAAAAACGACTCTTGAAAAAACCGGTTTTCTAATGTTAATATTGTTTGAAAACCGGTTTTATCCGGTTTTCGTAGTTTTACAAAAAATGAATAATTCAATTAAAACAGTGAGAAAAGTTCAATTTTTTATTTTGTTTATTTATGTACATAATAAAACGCAACGAGAAATTATTTTGTGTTTCTCTTCAGAAAATATGATTTAAGAAAACACAAAGCATCCACTGATCGTTTTGTAACAAAATTTCCTAATTAAAAAAATACCCTTTCGCTGGATAATGTTGTGGGGTATATGGTCGTTGAGCCATCAAATAAAAAATTCAAATTTTCTGTCTTTTTGTTTAAAGACTTTTTTATGGAAAATTCGGCACAACCGGTTACGAATTTGAAAAACCGGTTTTCCAATGTCAAAAATTAAACAAAAACCCGGTTTTTGAAAACCTGCAAGCCCTACTAGTAACCCTAAAAATAGTTGAAGTCGTGTTTTATGCTCTGCTTGTAGTCCAAGTTTTCGTATATCTTCACGACTTCATAGCACAGGCGAAGTAAAACTATATTATTGTACGTCTGACAATCTGACACATATAATCAAAAAATTACATCTAACGATTTTTGTGCCTAGACTTTAGTTAATTTGCTTTTATTCTTTCAAACATGCAATACCTGGTTTACGTAATAAAATTACGTGATAGTTTTCATTTAAACTTTTAAATTATGTTACAAAAACAGTGAGGCTGAAAAATAAATAAAATATGTACATTTTTGGCAGCCGACGCTTGTTTTCAGAATAGTTTACAGTTTCTGATGGCGAAGAGTTTAAAATTAAGTTTTAAATATTTGTTTTTAGTTTCGAAAACTTTGTGGATACTTACGGGTGTTAAGGCATGCGCGGCGGCTAAAGTAATTAGGCTAATTGAATAGTTGAATTATGGAAAAACTTACCTACACGTTTAATAGTCTTAACGACATGGCATTATATAATATATTACTTAAATTATTTACTAACAAAAACATAATAATTTAATTATTAACATTAAGCATATTTAAGATGTTCGCCATAGATATTTCGTGAAAACGTATTAACTGTAATTTTTTCATATTGTGTTTACCTGTTCAATCAGAAACAAGGGATAAAAATGTTGCACCCAAATACGAACGCTCATAAACTCTTTTTTCAGGAAATTTTAGAAATAAGCACAGCACAATTGAACAGTCTTCCGATTTTAAATGAACAGCTACACATGCCTGGCTCTCCAATTTTATACTCTATATAAATATAATCATAAAACCTTTTCCGAAAAACAAAAATTAATATAATTTTTAAAACTACTCACCATTAAAATCTGTGGGCATTCCCATAGTACATTTGTTTCTTATATAAACATGACACATTCATTTATTAAGCGTCAGTTCAAGTTCATCCGTGCACTTGAACGCCCGAAGATGCCAAAAGGCAAAACCCGGGTCGTTAGTGACACAACTTGTGTGAATGTACATAATTTGAACGATTCAAATTTTCTCATGTTCATTACTAACTGTTTGTTACACCCTTTTTTTTTTCTTGATTATTTTACTTTGTTTTAATTGATTCAGTATAAATAGTAGTGTATTAATGTGAATTCTTATCAGATGAAAACGCTTATCATAAGCGAAACCAGTCCAGATCATATTGACTATGGAAAGGAAAAAGGACACAACATCTACCTCTATGCTATATCAATTCTCTATGACATACTTGTAACAATAAACCTTTTAACGGACTAAACCAAAATCCAATTCCTTCTCCTTAGTTCAAATTGAGAGTTCAAATCGAAAGGTCGACAGCCAAGTAGAAACTCTTCGATACTCACATTGATATCATTTTGATTAATAATATTAAGTGTTTTTTTTTTTTTTTTACTTTTAGGGTGTTCACTGTCAATACTTAGTAGAAAAGCATTTTATTAATAAAAACACAATATTCCTTTGTAATAAGTCAGGACCGGTTTCACCACATGAAATTTAATAATCTTCGATGACTTTTCAATGTCAATTGTTGTTTACATCTTTTCATTTAAATTTGTTTTTATACAAATAGCATTGTTAAATTATATTTCTTATCAGTTGACAATACTCGCAATGAGTGAAACCGATCCTGACCTATAAAATAATGTGGAATAAAGTACAAATGAATATTGTGTTTTTATTAATTTAAATATATTCAATTATAACCTCAAATTCTCTTAAAAAGCTTAAAAAAGTTGAAAGTCCGTTTTGTAAAAGTTGATTTTTGAGACAATTTAATACGTTCTCTGAGATTTTATTTACACCTATATCACATATTAACGAAAAATTATTGATTTTGTCATGGTTTCTTAATGTTAAAAACAGCTTACTTTCTTATGCTATATGGCTTGTATTTTCGAAGCACATACACTTAATTTTCCGCTTGTAAGTAATTTGAGGGTAGAATTTTGACGTGTTTCGTTCTAATTTACAATAACAATGTTTAGTAAATAAGGAAAAATGCTGTGATATGTGTTACTGGTAAACGATGAAATCTTCAGTCCTACTACGTTTAGGATGGCTTTATGACTCAAATTTAAGTATGAAGTATGAAACGATTATCATGCGTGTTAATAATTAACAGGCGATGAAACTTAGATTTGAACATGAAATATAAATAATTATTTGACCAAATAATTTTCCCGTTATATTTAAAATCTATAGCAAAAAAAAACTTTTATTTCTTAAGGCAACACCGGTTTTGCTAAGGTTTCGATGGATAAAGTTGATGATTTTTTTAATGAAGTAAAAGCACAAAAGGCGTCAAGAGCTTTGCTGCAAAATCTTTTAAATATGAAACGCATTTAAAGCTTTTTATTACTTAAGAAAAAAGTAAGACTTATGACCTATTTTAAGATTTCAATTTAAAAAAGAACCCATTCTTATCAAGTGATACTTTAGAATTGATTTGTATTTCAAATTAATTCCTGTACTGAAATGTTCATCATACGAAATACCGTCCTTTAGATCACTCGAGTGTTTTTTTAATCAAAAAGGATTGTAAGATTAAATTAATTTGACGTAATAAAGGTTTTTATGTGTCCTTGTTTTAATTGCGTTTTTTTAAAGGACATGCAATACATTGGGAATTCAAATCTTAATTTAATTTGTATTTGATTTACTTCTTGGTAACATTACAAGGATAATTTTAAAACATTATACAAAATGATACAAAAAACATTGCAAATTTATAATTATTGTCAAGTTACAAGTGAGTATTTCTTGTATTTGATTTTCTCACGATTGCAAAAGTATTCATATTGAGAACGAGAAACCACACTGTAGAAAAAATCAGAAGTGCATTGCTATATGTCTATTATATATTTCGCAATTTTATTTTTTGTGTAAGTTATTCGTTTTAATAAAAGATTATTTAATATAAAAAAGTCAATTGTTTTCGAAGATCTTCAAACGTGAAAAATATTTTTTTTTTTGTAAGCAATGTCAGATGATATTTTGTACTTTTTAAAAAATATTACAGGAGTGTAATAAAACAATAATTGTTTGATTATTTATTCTTCTACAATAATAAAATTTTATATCAATCCTTTATTTTGACAGAAACGTACATACATGTTTTAAAATTACATGGTTATAATACGAAATGAATATTATTTTAACAGTCGACTAACGACTTTTATTATATACTTTGTATTTTGCATTTCAACATCCTCGCTTCTAGAAACGTGTAATGGACTCTCATTAGGACTAATATCCTTCCTATTATTGCAACTCCAGTTCCTGTCAGAGAATAATAGCGGAGCTCTTTTGCTATCCCATAATGTAATTATTTCGAATTCATAATCTAATTAAACTGAGCACCAAAAGGAGAAAAAGTGATTTTGCGTAAAGTAGTGAAGCTCTCATAAAAAATAATTTGAAAATTAATAATCAAGATTTCTTGGAATTTACTTGTACGTACGGAGTGATAAATACATCAGCTCTTAGATGTATTGTTTTGCCATGAACAAAATATATTCATTTATTTCCAAAACAAACTTACAATTAGTGACTATTATAGAGAGGTGTGCAATCTTTTGAGAAGTATTTGGACGGACTACTTGTATAAGAAAAAAATGTCTGCATAATATTAATATTGATTTTAAGACCTTGCATAAAAATAAAAATGTGTAGAATATGTAACAAATGTACATGATTGTATATTTGTTAAATAAATTGTTGGTTTAAAAGCAGACATTACAAATTACCGTACTTTTGAAACACTAAAATTATATTTTATTAAAACAGTTTAGGAAATTTAAAAAAAAAATTCTTACACATGGTTCAAGGACGCACAATTTCTTTAAAAACAGCTTTTATCATTGATGATGCAGAAAATAAAAGTTTTCAAAAAAGCACAATAGCATATAAAGACGTTGTGTTTAGGGATTCCAACTATTCGTCATTTTCAACTATCCGGATATCGAATAGTAAAACTGAAACTATCCGGATATATCCGGATATCCGGATAGTTTCAGTAAGTATGAAAATAACAAAGCATTACTACATATATAAATTTATGTACTAAAATAATACATTAAAAACGAGCTAATTTGTAACATAAGTCATTAATTCAGATTTTAACAATTCATATTTTAAAAATAAGAGAGCATTAAATGGATCATATTTTAAATTTGATCTTAATTTAGTTTTAACTTGTCCTGCTGTTGAAAATACTCGTTCCATTGCAGTTGATGTTGGTTTTATTGTTAGCAGGGTTTTTAGCAACACGTCCAACT
>CM062842.1:14283822-14324913 GCA_031772345.1 Himalopsyche anomala
ATGAAACACTAGGCTTAAAGCCATTGTTGGCGAAAAGAATTAACCCAAAGGATGGGAATGCCTACAAATTTGAATAGTGGATAATTTTAAGAATCATTTTTATTTTTGTTTGTCGGAGAATTTTTTATGATTATATTTACTCAGATATAGAGTGTAAAAGTGGGGGATTTGGCAGATATACTTGCTCATTCAAAATTGGTGCGATTTTCAGTTGTGCTCTGTTTATCTCTGAAATTTCTTGGAAAAATAGTTTATGCACGTCCATATTTGTATTACATAAAACGTTGCACAAATATCTTTTGTAATAATAAAATAATTTGAAGAGAAAATACAAGTAAATGCATAATATTTCTCGAATACTCTTAGCTTATATTTGAAACACGAATAACATTGTTGTTTTATGAATTTATCTTGCATTCCAGAATGATGGGTTAAGACGTTACTAGTGGTAGCGGATACATCGTTGGAAACACATCGGAATCCGTACTAACTTAGAATTAATATTGATCTTAATGTCTTTAGCACTTTTAACTCAATAAGTTAAACCTGTATTTTGAGCTGTCGAAAAGTTTTAGCATGCTTAGTGAAAATCTTACATCGTTCCCTTTTCTGTTTTTATCAGAATAATGTGTTCGTGATGTGATTAAGTCGTCAGCTGAAACTTTAATTAAAAGTACACGCCGAGATGTATGGCTGTCTACACATAGCAGTGAAAGAGAATCGTTTCTTGAATGCTAAGCGAATTTTATAATACTTTTTTATGATTTGAATTTAACTTTGTAATAAACGAAGCACATGTAATTGCAATGAATTAAACATTTGAAAGCACAGTTTTTTATACTTCCCAAGTAAAGAAAATTACATTTTTGATAAAGTAAAATAATAGTTAAGTACTTTATAATCAGTAGTTTTATTTACTGTTTTTTTTGGTAAAACTGACCAAATAACTTAAATAATTTGTGGGGATTTTTAAGTTACATTTATTTTTATAATCCATGTCCGCTCCCAAGGTTCATAAGGCGTCTTAATTAAAGTATCTCCACAGATTTTTTTTACGAGAACTGTTTGTTACTCAGTCGCTCAATCTCACTTTTTTTCAAAGTGAGTAGTAGGGAAAGAAGGATAAGGCTAAAACAGGACTAGTGGTTAAGTAATCGCTATTGCTACACCCAGTTATTAAAGGATCAGAAGGATGGGAGGAGAAGAAATGATGGGAATTGACATCACAAACACCCAGTCTTCGATCACAACTTTGAATTGAATAATTCACAAGTTCACTGTGAGCTGACCGGGAATCAAATCCATACCTGTGTGATTGGAAGAGCAAGCTCTAACCAACTGGGCCACAGCAGGCGACATTGATTAATTTCGTACATTTATTAATTACTGTAACTACTAGTGAAGGTGCTTAAACCAAAGTGTAAATATTAATTTTAAATAAAAGTTTATATATTTGGCATTACAGCTAATGAGAATGCGCCAAATATTTTAATGTTGAAAGATCATACGAAAAAAACTTGTTGAGAATTTATTGTAAGTCACTCGAGATCAACTCGAGGTAAATTGACTTTACAACCACCCTCGTATTAGGTCTTTAATTTAAATTGAAAATAATAAATTTGATATTGACCTTACCGGGAATTAAGCCCAGACCCATCTAGTTGGCAGATAAAGCTCTAACCAACTGGACAACTGGATTAAGATAATATGGATAGAAATAAGAGAGCTAGCATAGGAACAGTAGTCAGCTAATCACTATCGCTAAGCTCCGATATATGGTTGGAAAGGTGAAAAAAAAAATACGAATAAAACACGAATAAAACCTGTGACATTTAACAAAAATCAATAAATCGATTGAAAATAGCTGTTTGTACTGGGTATTATAAATTAAACAATTTTTAGCCGCCTGTTATATTTGAAATGTTATTAAGAAAAAAATCTTTTAATTATTGAATGAAATTACTTGCGATATAATGTCTGATGATACTTCTTATATAAGCAAATCACTTTTCACAATTTGAAAAACAAGTGGAGTGTCAAAAATATTAAAATTAGTTTTATTTTATATAATATTAAAAATGAACTTACGACAACACTTCCGTCAAATCCATCGAAAATACTTCTGTAAATATTATTGAAGAATAGAAGACAAATTTTTAGTCTTAGTATCATTAAGCAGTTAAGACACTCAGTATTTTTTTACAGTATTCACGGAGTCGTGGAGTCGGAGTGTTTTGACCAGAGTCGTGCTCGAAAAAAACTAATAAAGTCGAATCTTTCTAAAAACAAATGTGTGATCACACTGTTAGGGTGGCGCAACTGCATGCTAGTAACAAGGGCTTATAAAAAAACCGACTCTTGAAAAAACCGGTTTTCTAATGTCAATATTGTTCGAAAACTGGTTTTATCCGGTTTTCGTAGTTTTGCAAAAAATGGACAATTCAATTAAAATAGCGAGAAAAAGTTCAATTTTTTATTTTGTTTATTTATGTACATAATAAAACGCAACGAGAATTTTTTTTGTGTTTCTCTTCAGAAAATATGATTTAAGAAAACACAAAGCATCCACTGATCGTTTTGTAACAAAATTTCCTAATTAAAAAAAATACCCTTTCGCTGGGTAATGTTATGGGGTATATGGTCGTTGAGCCATCAAATAAAAAATCCAAATTTTCTGTCCTTTTGTTTAAAGACTTTTTTATGGAAAATTCGGCACAACCGGTTAAGAAATGGTTTTTAACACCGGTTTTTGAAAACCAGCAAGCCCTACTAGTAACCCTAAAAACAAGTCGTGTTTTAGGTTCTGTTCGGAGTCCAAGTTGTCGTATATCTTCACGACAGCACAGCACAGGCGAAGTAAAACTATATTATTTTACGTCTGACAATCTGACACATATAATCAAAAAATTACATCTAACGATTTTCGTGTCTAGACTTAAGTTAATTTGCTTTTATTCTTTCAAACATGCAATACCTGGTTTACGTAATAAAATTACGTGATAGTTTTCATTTAAACTTTTAAATTATGTTACAAAAACAGTGAGGCTGAAAAATAAATAAAATATGTACATTTTTGGCAGCCGACGCTTGTTTTCAGAATAGTTTACAGTTTCTGATGGCGAAGAGTTTAAAATTAAGTTTTAAATATTTGTTTTTAGTTTCGAAAACTTTGTGGATACTTACGGGTGTTAAGGCATGCGCGGCGGCTTAAGTAATTAGGCTAATTGAATAGTTGAATTATGGAAAAACTTACCTACACGTTTAATAGTCTTAACGACATGGCATTATATAATATATTACTTAAATTAATTACTACCAAAATTAAAATAATTTAATTATTATCTTTAAGCATATTTAAGATGTTCGCCATAGATATTTCTTGAAAACGTATTAACTGTAAATTTTTCATATTGTGTTTACCTGTTCAATCAGAAACAAGGGATAAAAATGTTGCACCCAAATACGGACGCTCATAAACTATTTTTTCAGGAAATTTTAGAAATAAACACAGCACAATTGAACAGTCTTCCGATTTTAAATGAACAGCTACACATGCCTGGCTCTCCAATTTTATACTCTATATAAATATTATCATAAAACCTTTTCCGAAAAACAAAAATAATATAATTCTTAAAACTACTCACCATTCAAATCTATGGGCATTCTCATGGTACATTTGTTTCTTATATAAACATGACACATTCATTTATTAAGCGTCAGTTCAAGTTCATCCGTGCACTTGAACGCCTGAAGATGCCAAAAGGCAAAACCCGGGTCGTTAGTGACACAACTTGTGTGAATGTACATAATTTGAACGATTCAAATTTTCTCATGTTCATTACTAACTGTTTGTTACACCCTTAAAAGTTTTACTTGATTCAGTATAAATAGTAGTGTATTAATGTGAATTCTTATCAGATGAAAACGCTTATCATAAGCGAAACCAGTCCAGATCATATTGACTATGGAAAGGAAAAAGGACACAACATCTACCTCTATGCTATATGAATTCTCTATGACATACTTGTAACAATTAACCTTTAAACGGACTAAACCAAAATCCAATTCCTTTTCCTCAGTTCAAATTGAGAGTTCAAATCGAAAGGTCGATAGCCAAGTAGAAACTCTTCAATACTCACATTGATATCATTTTGATTAATAAGAATAAGTGATTTCTTTTTTTTTTTACTCTTAGGGTGTTCACTGTCAATACTTGGTGGAAATATTAATACAAACATAATATTCCTTTGTACTTTATTCCACTTTATTAAATAAGTCAGGACCGGTTTCACCACTTGAAATTTAATAATCTTGGATGACCTTTTAATGTCAATTGTTGTTTACATCTTTTTATTTAAACTTGTTTTTATATAAATAGCATTGTTTAATTATATTTCTTATCAGTTGACAATGCTCGCAATGAGTGAAACCGGTCCTGACCTTTAAAATAATGTGGAATAAAGTACAAAGGAATATTGTGTTTTTATAATTTAAAAATATTCTATTATAACCTCAAATTCACTTAAAAAGTTTAAAAAAGTTGAAAGTCCGTTATGACAATTTAATACATTCTCTGAGATTATATTTACACCTATATCACATATTAACGAAAATTTATTGATTTTGTCATGGTTTCTTAATGTTAAAAACAGCTTACTTTCTTATGCCTTATGGCTTGTATTTTCGAAGCACATACACTTAATTTTCCGTAAATCCAATTGATTTTTAAGTAATTTGAGGGTAGAATTTTGACGTATTTGGTTCTAATTTACAATAACAATGCTTAGTAAATAGGTAAAAATTCTGTGCAATGTGTTACCGGTAAAAGTTGAAATCTTCAGTACTACGTTAAGGATGGCTTTATGACTCAAATTTGAGTAAAAGAAGTATGAAACGATTATCATGCGTGTTAATAATTAACAGGCGATGAAACTTAGATTTGAACATGAAATATAAATAATTATTTGACCAAATAATTTTCCCGTTATATTTAAAATCTATAGCAAAAAAAAACTTTTATTTCTTAAGGCAACACCGGTTTTGCTAAGGTTTCGATGGATAAAGTTGATGATTTTTTTAATGAAGTAAAAGCACAAAAGGCGTCAAGAGCTTTGCTGCAAAATCTTTTAAATATGAAACGCATTTGCAGCTTTTTATTACTTAAGAAAAAAGGAAGACTCATGACCTATTTTAAGATTTCAATTTAAAAAAGAACCCATTCTTATCAAGTGATACTTTAGAATTGATTTGTATTTCAAATTAATTCCTGTACTGAAATCTTCATCATACGAAATACCGTCCTTAAGATCGCTCGAGTGTTTTTTTAATCAAAAAGGATTGTAAGAAAAAAATAATTTGACGTAATAAAGGTTTTTATGTGTCCTTGTTTTAATTGCGTTTTTTTAAAGGACGTGCAATAAATTGGGAATTCAAATCTAAATTTAATTTGTATTTGATTTACTTCTTGATAACATTACAAAGATAATTTTAAAACATTATACAAAATGATACAAAAAACATTGAAAATTTATAATTATTGTCAAGTTACAAGTGAGTATTTCTTGTATTTGATTTTCTCACGATTGCAAAAGTATTCATATTGAGAACGAGAAACCACACTGTAGACAAAATCAGAAGTGCATTGCTATATGCCTATTATATATTTCGCAATTTTATTTTTTGTGTAAGTTATTCGTTTTAATAAAAGATTATTTAATATAAAAAAGTCAATTGTTTTCGAAGATCTTCAAACGTGAAAAATATGTTTTTTTTTGTAAGCAATGTCAGATGATATTTTGTATTTTTTTTTAAATATTACAGGAGTGTAATAAAACAATAATTGTTTGATTATTTATTCTTCTACAATAATAAAATTATATATCAATCTTTTATTTTGACAGAAACGTACATACATGTTTTAAAATTACATGGTTATAATACGAAATGAATATTATTTTAACGGTCGACTAACGACTTTTATTATATACTTTATATTTTGCATTTCAACATCCTCGCTTCTAGAAACGTGTAATGGACTCTCATTAGGACTAATATCCTTCCTATTATTGCAACTCCAGTTCCTGTCAGAGAATAATAGCGGAGCTCTTTTGCTATCCCATAATGTAATTATTTCGAATTCATAATCTAATTAAACTGAGCACCAAAAGGAGAAAAAGTGATTTTGCGTAATGTAGTGAAGCTCTCATAAAAAAATATTTGAAAATTAATAACGAAGACTTCTTGTAAATTACTTGTACGTCAGGAGTGATGAATACATCAGCTCCTAGATGTATTGTTTTGCCATGAACAAAATATATTCATTTATTTCCAAAACAAACTTACAAATGGTGACTATTATAGAGATGTGTGCAATGTTTTGAGAAGTATTTGGACGGACTACTTGTATAAGAAAAAAATGTCTGCATAATATTATTATTCATTTTAAGACCCTGCATTAAAATAATAATGTGTAGAATATGTAACAAATGTACATGATTGTATATTTGTAAAATAATTGTTGGTTTAAAAGCAGAAATTACAAATTACCGTACTTTTAAAACACTAAAATTATATTTTATTAAAACAGTTTGGGAAATTTAAAAATTAAATTCTTACACATAGTTCAAGGACGCACAATTTCTTTAAAAACAGCTTTTATCATTGATGATGCAGAAAATAAAAGTTTTCAAAAAAGCACAATAGCATATAAAGACGTCGTGTTTAGGGATTCCAACTATTCGTCATTTTCAACTATCCGGATATCGAATAGTAAAACTGAAACTATCCGGATATATCCGGATATCCGGATAGTTTCAGTAAGTATGAAAATAACAAAGCATTACTACATATATAAATTTATGTACTAAAATAATACATTAAAAACGAGTTAATTTGTAATATTTTAAAAATAAGAGAGCATTAAATGGATCATATTTTAAATTTGATCTTAATTTAGTTTTAACTTGTCCTGCTGTTGAAAATACTCGTTCCATTGCAGTTGATGTTGGTTTTATTGTTATAAGTGTTTTAAGCAACACGTCCAACTTTTACGTCCTTTTTTTAAATTGATCTAAGTATTTAAAATCTTTTTTCAGATTATTTGTATTGTCATTTGTATTGTCGTCAGTTTCCGCGAGAGATAAAATAGAATTAAGCATTTCATGTTGCAATTCGGAAGTCGAAAAAGATAGAGGTGTTTTTTCTACATCAGAGTCCTGAGAGATTTCATCATTACTAGATAACAAATTTTGGTGAATTCTCTTAATAATACTTTGTGCTAAAGAAATGGCCTCATAAATATTTGAATATCGAAAATGTTCATTAGAACTGGGAACATTTTCACTTTGTAGATATATAACGAGTGTTATTATTTTTTTTATGTCGGTGTTCGTTCATTCTCTTTAATCGCATGTAAAAATTCTTCACTTAATGAACTTCTAAATTTTTCCAACTTATTGAATACAAATTTATAAACTCCCTCGGCCGTTAATAACTTTGCATTATTATTGCTAAGTTCTTTATTATTATCCTCACTAAATCATTTCCCACTTCTGAAATGCCTTAGATAGAGACAATACACATTTCAATACTATTCCATCATATTAAAATATTGAAAATTTTCAGCTGCATTAGATTACTGCAACGGCATTTCTTCAATGAATGAAATTTCTGCATTAAAGGTTTTTTTTGCCTTGAGTCCGAGCCGATTCGTCGAACTTTTAAATATTAAGATAACAAGATGAGATATTTATTCATAATACCCGAGTTTGGGGAAGGTAAAAAAACACTACTCTTAAGTAATGGTTTCTCCCAGGTAGTAAATGCTCCAGTATTCATATATCTTTCGCCGATTTTGTAAAATATTTCATTAAAAATTATAACGAATAGTATCCGGATATTTCCCCAAATATCCGGATATCGAATAGTTAAAAAAGGCCGGATATATCCGGATATCGGATATCCGGATATCCGAGTTGGAATCCCTAGTCGTGTTTCTTTAAAACTATGTGTCAAAAATTACATAAAAAACTTACTTTTCCTAGTATGTATAAGGTCCTTTGTTATTTATAATACAAAATACAGAGGCGAAGAAATTGTAAACCTTATTTTTTATACCGAGTGCGTATGCAAATTTGCAAAACTATGAATATATACATAAAATTTACTGTTTCTGCATTTTGGTATGTTTGCTTAAACCTTTTTTCTTTATGAGTGGCTCCTATCAGAATTAGAAATACCATCAAATATAAACAAAAACTCACGATTTTTTTCGGCCAAAGTTTTTGTCAGTTTGTTTGCGTTAGTAATATAAAAATAGTATTTGATACATTATAACCCTCGCGGCTCGGAGACTAGAAAAATACTTCTCTGCCGATGGGGGTCGTTTAGGGACCCCAGTGGTTTCCTCATTATTGGCCTTATTCTTATGAATTTCAAAAAAAAAAAAATAGTCTAAGGGCTTTAAAATATCTCTCTGCATCATTCCTCATACATTTTTTTTTATAAAAATCCGTGGTTTTTGAATAAATAATCATATTTTAAGTTGCGCGTAAAAATACGTCATTCCAGTACAAATATGAATTTGCAAGTGACTTGTTCAGCACAGTTATCTTACGAACGATCGCTGATAAGCGGGAGTTTATCTCGTTATCGCATACTCGCGTTATCGCGTATTTATATAAGTTATAAAAGGTCAAAAAAACTATGATATAAGAATACCCGTAAATATAAACATTGTATCGCCCATATTAAAATAGATATTTAAGAAAATGTGGGTATTGGAGTCGCATTTCTTGAGCTGAGAACCGGAAAAATTATGAACTCCTAATAGACCACGCGAACGATCAAGTTATTTCTATATGAACTTTATATGATTCAGTCTCTCAAGTTATCCTTTCGGCAACGGTAAAGAAAAAAGGCTTTGAATATCAAAAACCTTTCAGATATTTACTTCGTTTTTTATTAAACTCTGTATTGATGATCCTATAAGAGTTCAGTGGGTAGAATTTGAAGACCACAGACAAAAAAATCATCTTTAAAAAGATTTATATTTAATTAGTCATTCTTTAAATAGCTTTATGATCAGTTTAAACTAGCGATGGGCTGCCACTACGTTAACAAGGGGCTCGCTTAATCTTAAAGCAATTCTCGGTGATCTGTTTTTATTTTATCACTGCTACGCAATAGTTAAATAAGCAATCGACTGATACTTAATACAGTTATCATATTTAACAATATCCAATTTACAGTAAACTTATCAAATGTACTACTGTGTATACTGAAGCTGTCGTAGATAATATAAAATTCATACATTGCAGTTGTGTACTAATTTTGTCTGTGAATATTGTTTTTCTTAAATTAACAGGTAGCTCGCCGGCATTAATAAAATTTAACAAAGAGCTCGCGCAAGCCCCTTTGAGCCCCTTCCAGCCCACTTTTGGTTTAAATAAAGAAAGGTCAATATTTCTTTTAAATTTGGCCATTATCCGAAACTACAAAAATGTGATTAGAAATGGTTTGGTTGTCAACAGAAGATTAGTCATGAAATTAAAATACAGATCTATAGCTTATATACGGATCATTTAATATTCAAACTGACCATTTGATATAAATGCAGAATATTTAATATTAAATTCTTTTTCTATGTTTGATCCCTATGTGGAGTTTATGGCCCGGTTTCCCAAAAAACTGCTTTGCTTCCTCTCATGACATGTAAATATCCCCCAGATCCGCTAAGTAAATCATATGGATAGTACTTGACCATCATCATATGGATAGCAAGAATACCACGGGTCCCAAGGAGAAGATACAGGATTAGGGCTTTTTGAAAACTTCGACAGCACGTGACCCAGCCAGTTCAAATGTATTTCCGTAGCCACAGATGTGAAGAAGCGCTGTCTTGGACGTTCTTTAAACTCAGAGTTCCTCATGAAATCAAACCACCTCACCCTCATTTTCTAACGCAAGCATTTATTCTCGAAGCTAAGTATAGTCTTTATCAAGTGTCATGATTTTATACCGTAAATCAGCTGTGGTAGAATGCAAGCGTTTAGTTTTAATCGTGTACAAGTGTGTGTTCTAAAATGTTTACATTGAATTAAATGTGAAGAGCTTATTTTTTGAGTTACCGTTTTCAGAGATATGTACGCAGAGGTATCTGAAGCTTTCGACCCTCTCGATGATCTGTCCTGCGCATGTCAAGGTCCTATCAGATTTATCACATTAATCTGACTCTTATTTATTTTAGAGCAATGCTAGTAATATGAAATAACATACTATCAAAAGATTTATTGTAATACTGAAAAAATAAAAACAACCTGTGTAAAAGTGTCCGTTTGTGTATTTGAATCATTACAGAACAAATGATCAAAAGCGTTTATTACTCTGCCATAGGATGGACCGATTATGAATATAAATAAATTACCTTGAAAAAAATGTTTATTGTTCATTTAAAATTTTAAAATTTAAATATATTATATGACTGATTTTGTTTTGCAATTGAATACATTTTTATATAATAACTGACGTTGAATACTTGAAACAATAATCTCCAGCTTTATAATGATTTCAGTATGAAAGAATTCGTATTTATTCATATTAAATTGAAAAAATTAAGTAAAAGCGTCATTGGCTGTTCTTAAAAAATTTAAACATGATATTTATTAATATAAAATAACTTAGACTTTTCCACGTATTGTGCTACAAACAGTTACACGTGTTTCGCCTTTATTTATTTAAAAGTTTAAAAATGAATAGTGTAGAACTTTTAAAAATAATTAAAAGAATTAAAAATAAAGAAATATTATTAAATAATATCTTCAATAAAACAGGTCGCCACTGCTAAATTTATTTTCTAACATTTTAACCCGTCCTTATTGATGCAACTCATTAGTTAATCATTTCTTAATGTAAGTGACATTTATATAACCATTATTGTTTGTTTGTTTTTCTATCATCCCCTCCTTGCCTGCCCTTTTTATTTGATTTTTATTTTTATAATATATCAAAATACTAAAAATAAAATCATTCGTACTTAAGCAAGCATTTATGAAAGTAAGTCTTTCTGAGGATGCCTATGAAAAAAGTGAAACACGTGTCACAGTTTGTTGCACAATACGTCGAATAATCTAATTTATTTTATATAAAAATGAACTTTTACAAAGTTACCGCCGAATCCATCGAAAGTATGATATTTATTAATTTTGTTATAAATAGCCCAATGTATTAAGAAGAAACAAATGTTTTTATGAAGCTTGTAGAGATTTTTATAAATATTGATTTTAAAGAAATTTGGGGATATTATATGAGCGGGAGTAAAGTATTTTCTCTGAATATCTAAGCAACCTTTTAACCGAAATGATTCCGCCTAATGTTTGCCAGCCTGCAATTCTAACCGTCTAAACGATTTACTACCTCTATTTAAGGCTGCATAAGGTCGAAAGGGTGTGTATTACTCCCCAGAAAAGTGTCACGGTTTCGAGACGTGAATGTGTGAGTGTGTCGAGTAATCTTTACGATTTCCGGGAGCTGTAGGTAGATGGGAAATGCGATTTTCCTTTATTTCCTTGCCTCGCGCGTAGTTGAATGTTAGTATTCTGGGAAAACTGCAAAGTGTGTCGGAAAAAATATACTCGGACAATTCCTCTCCAGTATTGAATGGAAAAAAGAACCACCCTGATGTTTGATCTGCAAGCATAATTTAAAATATTTGGTTAATATGATTACATTGAAACATTGAATAACGTATTAATTAAAAAAAATGAAAATTCTTAATATTTTTTAATGTATTTAATCTCGTTTAAATGCTTTATATATACAGTTAGAAGCTTTTCTTCAATTATCAGAAAAGGATCAACTTAATTTCCGCCAAATTTAATGTGTTTATATTTTCTTAATATAAGTTGTAATAGCAAGGCTGTGGAGTCGGAGTCGTGGAGTCGTAGTATTTTGGCCGGAGTCATAGTTGAAGTCGTGAAAAATTACCAGCTAGAAGTGTTGACATTGCATGCTTGGCTGACTAAAGATGATCTGATGGAATACATATATATCAATGGTTCCCAAACTTTTCCTCCCGTGGACCCCTAAGCCCAGTATTTTATCCATCGTGGATCCCCTCCCCCAGGATGCATAATAGTGAAGTTTTCTAATTTTTTAAAATACAAATACGAGCACACTGTGATAGGGTTTTTTGTATAGTGGACAATTGTAAAACAATATTTTATTTTTTTATTCTTATCATTAGTGAATTTTTTAAAATGAAAATGAACAAATCAAAACACAATCAAATTCTTACATAAATAATAAAATCTGTTAATGAGAGGGATGAACCTGATGCTCCGATATCAATTGGTCAATATTTGGGTTCAAATTCGTAAGGTACAGTAGAAACTTGCGCATGAACGTGAAGGATGGTAGGGAATTAATAGTGGATGTGAAACGTAAAATTTGTCAAATATATTTTGCATAATAAATTTAAGAGATAGTTTACTTTGACCTATTTTAACCCGCATTATTTTTATTAAATTTGATTCCATTGATTCCAGTCCGTGGACCCCCATTTTTTTTATTCCTGTCAGGGACCCCCTGGAAGTCCTCACGGACCTCCGGGGGTCCGTACGGACCACTTTGGGAACCTATGATATATATTGTTTCTCTTCTTATTATTATTTTCTTTACTTAAATATGCATATTTGTAAAGCGAAAACAGCCGACATAAAACATAACAAAATTAGAATAATGTCTTTTGACCACGAATAGTTGGTACTCACAACCAACGTTCCCTCTAAGCCGAAAGGTTGGCTGCGCGGAAAAAATATTAATTGCACAACTGTCTTGTAGTGCGCGCCAATTCGGAATGAGTGCGCGGGGGCTTCCCCACTGCTGCGCGGCCGCGCACGTACGCAGCTTAGCGGGAACGATGGTCACAACTTATCATCGTTCAAGTGATATACATTTTTAATTCAAACCTAGTATTGCTGGTATTTTAAAATGATGTTTCGCTTTTTTGCTATAAAAAATAAACGCAGTTTAAAATACGCGTATATTAATAAGATAGAGTCTTACTTAATTTATTTTATATCTCCTTGACGAGCATATAATAATTTCACTCGGTTCGAGTTTCTAGGGAATTAGTGGTTAAGTTAATCTCCAGGAAGTTAGTAAAAAGTATTAACCGAAGATTTGATGATTCAGACATACCACGAAAACCCCAAACCTAACTCTGCGTCTGCCATACATGTACATAGACAAAGGAATCAGACATGATGGAACCCACATAACAAAGGCCTAAATAGAAGCAAGAAATTATAAAGGGTTTATCTTGCTATGAAGGTGTATGATTAATATATGCACAGTTTATCATTGATAATAAAAATATCCAAATTAAATATTTCAATATTTCAAACAGAAGAAAACCGCATTGCTAAATTTTGTTTTATTGAGTTATATCTATCATTGATTAAATCATAGTAAAATTTCGATCCATGGAAAGTTTGGTGTTTGGTTTATATGGCGTCTATTTTAGGTTATTTCTTTTGAGTGATCAATATAGGCATAATTCTCAAAATATTTGGTAAACTAGGAGATGGACTTGTGCCATAAAAAGTTGATCGAATCGGCAACTTATATTTGGTCTTCATTTTTAATATAATATAACACTTGATAATTTTGGCATCAACAAGTTTGTAGCCCATTGGTTTATTTGTATCATCATACAATGTGTCGTTGATGGGTGTGATGAGTACTACCATTTTCATTTAATTTCGGTCAATGCTAAAATTACAGTTTTGCTAATAATTTGCAAACAATTAGGCGATTGAATAAGATTAATTATAACGATATAATTCTGAGAAATGTCAATTTGTCTATATTTTACTATTTTAATTGCTTAACAATTTGGTCATTAACAAAGCCGCAATAAATTAAAAATAATTCCAAATAAAGTTTTGTATTTCAAGATGGACTAGACACAAAACATAGAGCAATTTTTTTAAATAAATTATACATTTTTTTATTAAAAAGAATCAATTGGAAATATTTTTAGTTTTAAAATTACTAATTTGATATAATTAATCAAAATTAAAGTAAGAAGAATATATATACCTAGCTGAATAAAAGGATAAAAAAATGTCTACTTCAAGAAATTTCGAATCAAAAATATTTGATGTACTAAATCTCATTCAAGTAAAGTAGAACTCAGCCACCTTTGTGACCGAGTGGTCAGCATTGTTGGCTTCGGTTACGGAGGGCACGGGCTCAAATTCCGGAACGGACAGTTTTATAAATTGATTTTTCAATCGATTTATGAATTTCTGTTCGAAAGCATGGATGTATGTGATGTCTTGAATTCCCCTCTCCCACCCATCCTATCCTATGAACGGGGCGTATCGAGAGCGATTAGCTTACCACTAGTCCTGTCCTAGCTCTATCCTTCTATCCCTATTCTCTTTGGAAAAAGAGAGGTTGAGCAACTGAGTAACAAGCAGTTCTCGTAGAAACACTTCTGTTGAGATAAACTCCATTAGGAGTCCATATGCTCCACATTGGGAGTGGACATGGTTTAAAAAAAAAGTAGAATAATTATTTTACGTTGAATAAATGTATTAGCCAATTATTCAAAAGGATAGGTACATATTGTATAAATATTAAAATGTAATTATTATTATACATTTATAGTATTCTCTTGCGGGAAATAAATACATTCCAATAATAATATAAAATTTAAATAACTTTTATTATTCCACGTATTGTGTAACTAACTGTGACACGTGTTTCGCCTCTTTCAGAGGCATCTTCAGACTAATTAAAATTTTATATTAAAATAAACTTCCACAAAGTTACCGCCGAAACCATCGAAAGTATTAAATACATTCCATTTTATTTTATCCGGTTGAATTGAATAAATACTATTTGCAATGTGTTGACAAGTCTGAGTGATATCCATCCACTTTTTCAGGACAGCGGTGTCGAATTGTCAATGATTTACCATTGTGAAAATAGAAAAGGCAAGGTAAGCTATTGAAGTGATGCAAATAGAGGTGAATATCTGAAGATTAGGGAAAATATTTCAAATATTATGTAAACTCGTGTGAATCTCTCGTTCTTCTGATAACATTGCCATGTTATTTCGGGATAGTGCGCCTAATCTAGGCATTACACTATCTACCCCTTTTCCTCCCCTTTTTTCGTATTATGTATAATATGGAAAATCACTTTCTGTACGCGAGAAAATATATTTGAATGGAGATTAAATTTACCCAAAGTTTGTCGGGAAAAGATTTTATTTTTTTTCTGTATTTTACGCTCACAAAATGAATCATATTTAAACCAAATAATTATGTTTAAAAAGTTAACCTTAATAAACGGTAACTCAATCTTGCATAGTTCATTTTTAAAAATGATGTAGCAATAGACTTAAGTATTTTTAAGTCCTGGTTATCATATATAAAAATTCTCTATGTCCTGCTCTTCTGGATCAAGTAGGGTAGGAAATATATATTATGTAACGTATTTGTGTATTGAAATAAAATCCTTCAGTCAATATATAAATATGTTTTTAAAAAGACAGTCTGCGAAACTTACAGCTTGTGAACCGCAGACGGTCCAACGCCTATTTTTGTGCGATCACATAAAACTGTTATGTTATAACCTAATCAAAGATTAATATTGTGTATTTTTTATACTGAAATTCTCGCATGATGGTGGTACATTATGTAAGTTTATCTAAAAATAGTATTTTATTTGCAGTCAGCCATTATTTTTTATTTATAATGTGGCCATTAACTAAGAAAACATATACAAATTTGACAGTCGATTTATGTATGTTATAAGCGTCAAAATTGAGTAGGGAGAATTCCCCGTAACGTAACCAGTTCACTATAAGATTAAGATGACGTATCTAGCACACTTTTTGGTATACCGAAAATTTATTTAAAAAAAGTATAAAACATTAAAAATATGAATATTTAAAGGTGAACTTAAATTAAATAATAATAACATATTTGTTAAATTTATTACGAATCGGAATAAAAAAAGACAAAAGGTCGTCATTGAAATAAAGTTTGTCCTTTAAAAATTGATATTTTATAACAATTACAGATTTAAAAAAAAAAAATTACAGTATTAAAAAAAGCATATTGAAAAAAAACAAACATTTCCGGGTTGAAAAAATTTAATATTCACTTAAAACTTTTGCGTTTTATAAACTTTCAATACCATGGTGATTCTTTCTTTAAAATAATAAAAAAACTGTTTGGAAAAGAAAAAAGTTTGATAAACGAAAAGTAATTTTAAATAACTCATCTCATTTTGTTGTTGTTGATTGTTTTTCTAATTTTAAATCAAAAACTACGGATCGTAAAAACGGGGTTGTATTTTAAACTCCTCACACCACCTAATTACACCAATTGCGATTTACGTACAAAAAGCAAAACACGTGATTCCTTTCATTTGCCATTTTATTTGAGGCATAGAGAAAAAAACCTGCTCCCCTTTCCCCTTTTTCAAGAGTGAATTTCACTTTTGTGCGTTTCACCCTTTCTAGTACGTGTGTGGTGACACAAATAAGGGTTGGTGTTAGTAAGGAAATACCCAGTGAAGGCTATTCGACACATGTGGATTTTTAATAATTTATTTATACTAAAACAACATTTTTTAATTAGTTAAAAATTGGTTTTATATTTAAATAGCTGTTTTTGAACTAAATATTAATAAACAGAACAATTTTCTTTATGAAAATATTAAGTGCAATTTGTTTAATAATATTTAGCTAGAAAATTTCCCTGTTGACGAATTAGTTTACTACACAAAGTTTTTTTTAAAACCAATATAAGATAAAAACTATTGTGGTATACATTTTTTCTACGCTACTGCAATCGTGGAAAGTGGTGTTAAGGGACTCGCGTAGACGTAACCGAAATAGTGAAGTTGGCTGTAAAAAGAAAAAAGTTTCACCGCAAACGGTTGCTTCCATTTTATACCAACGCTTGCATTAAGGGTTGGCAGTCGTGACCGATTTTGGAAAAAAAAATCCTTATTTTTACTGCAATGCCGTTAAGACTAAATCACATATGTAAATGATTTAATTTATTATAAACCGTATAGCATTGTTAGTAAAAGAAATAAATTGTCAAAATTAAATCAAAATAAAACATCTTTCTAGAGAAAGTTTGTTTGAAATTAATTGACAGTTCTCAATTAAAATTAAGCGTATGTAATATAAATAATTATTGATTAACAACTCATAATATAAACAATAAATAAGCAGAGACAACAATTGCCAGTCTTTAAATCTGTATTATATTTTTTACTGATAAAAACGTGCTATTTTTCCAATTTGATAACTACAATAAATGCACCAACCGAATTATCCTAGACAAATAATTATGTTAATTTTGTAAATAACCATTTTGTCAGTACGGTGAATATATGAAGCTGTTTATATCTAACGTTTACTTTTTAGGAGAATAAAATCTAATTCATGAATTCTCATTTACGCGAATAGACTAAGAATCAAATTTAAATGAAAATCTTACAAAGGAATTAACTTGAATTTGGTTCTTAGCTACACAGTTCTGGGTCACACATAGTAACACTTCTAGTACAATCACAATGTTTAATAAATACTAAATTGACTAACAATTTTATTTTCTCTTGTCTACGAAAAAAAACAACTATGAATATTGCAGAAAAACAGATTATAGACTAAAGATTATATCAACATCATGAATCGGCGATTTCCATAAAGATGCCGAATCGTATTTATCGCCTCCGGTGGCCCAGTCTGTTAGAGCTTGCTCCACCGATCACTCAGGTCTGAGTTCGATTCCCGGTAAGATCACAATCAATTTTAGATTTATTCAATTCAAAGTTGTGATCTAAGACTGGGTGTCTGTGATGTCAATTTACATTATTTCCACTCCTCCCATCCTTCTTATCCTTTAATAACTGAGTGCAGCAATAGTGAACCACTAGTCCTGTTTTAGCCTTATCATTCCTTCCCTACTAATCACTTGGAAAAAGTGAGGTTGAGCGACTGAGTAACAAACAGTTCTCGTAGAAAAAAACTTCTCCTTAGATACCTCCATTAGGAGACCATATGCTCCACATTGGGAGCGGACATGGGTATAAAAGTCGTATTTACTATTTATATATATATATATATATATATTACTTTATTACAAACTCTTCTGATTTCTATTGGGACGAATTATAATTTTTCATTTCTGTGAAACGGTTTCAACAACTTTAAGTTTTATTTTTCGGCATCGGTAATAAGCCTTAAAAATTTCCAATCATTTACGATTAACAAACCAAATTTAAATGAACTGCCATTCAAGATCAATTTGCGCTAAAACTTATGATTTTTTTATTTCTACGAGCGATGTATTTAATTACAAAAAATAATTTACTTTTAGCGTCGATAGCAAGAGGAACTTCTAATTAGTATGCAGATACGCAAGACTAAAGAGCAGTGATTTCCGAACTCAACAAGTGTAGAGCCACTTGTCAAATTCAAATGAGTTGGTGAACTGAATTTAAGAAAATTAAAGTTTTTTTTTTCAAAAACTCATTTCAATATTAACAACGGTATTGTATGGAAATTACAGGAAATTGTTATTTTCGTGCATTCGAATAGTAAAAGGGGAGACAAACTTTTTGAATAAAGGACCACGTTCAGGAACTCAAAATGAATGCCATTTGTAAACTATTTGCTCTAACGGAAAAAGAACATAACAAACAATTAAATGAGACGAATGGAACTGCCACATGCGTAGTCCAAAGGGTAACGTCGTTTGTTTCAGTTACGGAGGTCACTGTAATCCCAGTAGGGACAGTTTTATAAATTGATTTTTCAAATCGTTTTATGAATTTCTTTCTGTTCGTAAGTATGGATGTTTGTAATGTCTTAAACTTCCCACTGTCAAATATCTTATCCTAAAAACAAAGCGTAGCGAGAGCAATTAGCTAACCACTAGTTCTGTATTAGCCCTATTGGTCTATTCTACTGTCTATAAAAAAGAGAGGTTGAACAACTGAGTAAACAGAAGTTCTCACAGAAACACTTCTGTTGGGATAAACTCCATATTCTTCAAATCGTTACTTTTGACGAGATCTATCGATTACTATGTCATCGATTCTCATAACATTTGTAATTGCTCATGTAAATTTTTATCTCATTTTCTAGATAAGTTTGGCTACTCAAATTTGTGCTAAAAGTCAATGCACATATTGATTTTACAAGTTTTTGTATTAAAAGCTTTAATATATAATAAAAAAATTGCCTATGTGTAAACTTATTTTTCATACATTTGCCACATGAACACATTTTGTTGTCTAAATAATTTTTGAATCAATCTATCAACTGTTTTCCGGTTTGCTTTGAGAGTTAAATTAACACCGTAATATTTGTTATGCTTAGTAATGAAATGTCTGGTAAGATTATACTCTTTCTAAGCTGGAATACACACCCGGAAAATCAGAAAAATAATATTATTATTTACGTTAGCAAAAAGAGAAATATTTTTTCAGAAATACTTATATATATATAGCTTATAGCTTGCGGGCTTCAGAAAAAATACATACCGCTCTGAATGTGGTTCGCGATCCATGATTTTTTCATTTATGAATTAAAATATTCATTCAAATTTGGTTTGTGATCTAATATTATTTTACCATCAAAAACTACCGGTATCTTAACAAAATAAGATAATTATAGGACTGCCATATGCGTTTATGCTTGGTTACACTATGGCGAGTCTCTGAACTGGTTCGGTGATTCTTCCAAACACGAATTTTTCGTACAAAAATACTCCGTACACAGATTTTTTCGAACACAAACTCTTCCGTACACGAAATACCCATGTGCATAATTTTTATTTTCAATTTAATCAAAAATATCAGCCATATTACAATACAGAATTTTTCTTAACTCTCGCGACTCGGAGACTAGAAAAATACTTCTCTGCCGATGGGGGTCGTTTAGGGACCCCAGTGGTTTCTTCATTATTGGCCTTATTCTTAAGAATTTAAAAAAAAAAATAGTCAAAGGGCTTTAAAATATCTCTCTGCATTATTCCTCAAACATTTTTTTATAAAAATTGATGTTTTTTTTTTAATAAATAATCATATTTTAAGTTGCGCGTAAAAAATAAGTAATTTCAGTGCAAATATTTACGTATTTGCAACTGATTCGTTCACGCGTAGTTATATTACGAACGATCGCTGATAAGCGGGCGCTTATCTCATTATCGCATCGCGTTATCGTGTATTTATATAAACTACAAAAGGTCCAAAAAACTATGATATAAGAATATCTTGATTATAAACATTGTATCACACATATTAAAATAGATATTTAAGAATATGTGGGTATTGGGGTCGCATTTCTTGAGCTTAGAACCGGAAAAGTTAATAATTCACCAAATTAAGTGAATGATTGGGTACACTATAACGAGTCTCTGAACTGGTTCAGTGATTTTTCAGAACACGAACTCTTCCTATATAAATACTTCATACACTGATTCTTTCAAACACAAACTCTTACGTACACAAAACCTTCCGTACACAAAATACTTCGTACACATATGCATGATTTTCCTTTTCAATATTATCGAAAATATCAGTCTTATATAATAAACACCACAATTTTTATAAATTGTAAGCCAAAATACATATTAAATGATATACATTACAATGAAGTATTTTGCTTGCTTCCATTCTGAAAAATATTTGGCACTATTAATATTACACATCATAATAAAACAACTATTTTTAAATTAAAATATACGGAATATTCTGTGTACGAAGTATTCTGTGTACAAAAATTCTGTGTACGGGAGAGTCTGTGTTTGGAAGAATCGTTGTGCGGAAGAATCCGTTCACCCTCTAAGCTCCAGGTAAGTAGTTAATGTGGCTAAATATATATATTTAAAATGTAAAGTACCATATCTCTATTGTCTTATGTTTTTATATGACTCCTGCGTACAGTTAACACATCTCGAAAAAGTTCTCTGCTAATAAAATGTAATGGGAAAAACGTGATTCTTTTATCTGTATAAATTACGTATTTTTTTTTCGCACGAAACCCGTTTGACTGCCTGACTTTTCGATGGTCTCATTTCTGCTGAGACGATGGTTATCTCTACACCGAATGTAGGCAATTTTTATTTATATGTAAATTATATTGAATTTTCTTTTGGTTTATTCGAAACTGGCTTTTTTATTTTCATATCGGATATAAAAGTACTGTGAAATATTTTGAGGGACGTTTGGAATAATAATTTTATTCAGAATCAACATTGGTACATGGTGAATCTAAATTTCATATTTTTTTAATGCTCGTTTCCATGATTTTATAAAAAAAATGTCGGAGAAAAATGTAATTATAAAATAATTCAGTAGATAAATTGTTGCTTTTTATCTTAGAGTTTATAATACAATATTTTGCTTTTTATAATATAATATTATACTTTTCACGTTAAGAATAATTTGAGGCTTTGTTTCACAATTTTTACAATTTAAAATAATGGGCCATTAAGAGGTGAAGTGAGCCAAGTAGTAAAATGGTAAAACATTTCTATTGGTTCTTTGAGTACAATCACGACTTTATTTGATGTTTTCGTGGATTGCATATTTTTATGTAAGGTTGATAACAGTGTTATTGCGGTGTATATTTAGTGAGCTTACTTCACTTTTACGATACTTTACGACAGTGGTCGGCAAACTGCAGCTCGCGAACTACAACGGCTCTTTGGCTTCTTGAGTGTGGCTCTTCCTCAAAATACCGCATACAGTGCGATTGAAGCCTCGTGCACCACGCGCATAAGTCGGTTTTCGGTCTTAAAGCTTGGAGTTGAAAAGGTCAATCTCAGTAAACGAATCTCAATAAAATTCAGGAACTTTTAAGGAAAAGCCAGCCAAAGAGTATCATAATTAACTTTTCCGGTTCTAAGCTCAAGAAATGCGACCCCAATACCCACATTTTCTTAAATATCTATTTAAATATGGGTGATACAATGTTTATAATTAAGGTATTCTTATATCATAGTTTTTGGACCTTTTGTAGTTTATATAAATACGCGATAATGCGATAACGAGATAAGCGCCCGCTTATCAGCGATCGTTCGTAAGATAACTGTGCTGAACGCGTCAGTTGCATCATATTTGTACTGGAATGACGTCTTTTTACGCGCAACTTAAAATATGATTATTTATTAAAAAGCCCGGATTTTTATAAAAAACTGTATGAGGAATGATGCAGAGAGATATTTTAAAGCCCTTAGACTATTTTTGTTTTGAAATTCATAAGAATAAGGCCAATAATGAGGAAACTACTGGGGTCCCTAAACGACCCCCATAGGCAGAGAAGTATTTTTCTAGTCTCCGAGCCGCGAGAGTTAATTAACTTCAATTCAATGTACCTACCTATATAGTTTAACTCAAAAATTGTTTCTGTCAAAAAAAAATAACAATCGTTGTATAGTTGATACTTGGGTCAGTTGACTTGCCCAGTTGAGTTTGCCGACCACTGCTTTAAAACATGTGGAATATTATAATACATAATTTTTTATCTAAAATATCACTTGGCTCACTTCACCTCTTGTGGGCTCATATAGCGTCGACAATCTTTCGTTTACCACTTAGTTGCTATCCCAGATATAAATAGTTAAGCAAAACCTTACTTTCTTTAAAGTTTCAATTAAATGTTTTAACATTCTTGTTTGAAACGTGGGAACATCTGTGAATATTTAATTAATAATTTTTGACTTTTAATAATAACAAAGGCTATTTAAAATAACATCTTTTATTTCGGAATCAAATCCGTTAATTGAATAAACAGTGCGAATCTGTCATAAAGTTGAAGAGCGTTTGTTTATTTCTCATGCAAATAACTAATGGATTTATGTCATGTTGAAATAATATTTTCATCTTACTCCAAGGAGTTTGTCGTTTTTTCAAGATTGATGGATAAAGTTGGACTTTGTTCTGTTTGTGTTACATTGGAGTTACAGCGTTGACGAGTGACTCGCTAAAACATCAAACGATCCTACAATAGTATTTCTTAAAAACATACAAAAGATTAGCTGGGTAGCTCGTCCAGCTCTTTCTCGAATCAAGTAGTATGTACGCAGTGTATATTTACATAGTTAAATTATTTCACTTCAAAGTTTTAGTGCTAACTTTTTATTAAAAACATCTTTGAAGCAATAAAATATTCCTTTTCTCTTAGCGCTGTTCTATGTCCAAGGTTGGTGACAATATTGAAGTAGAAATATATCTCAGTTGGGTGCATAAAAGTTGTACAAGATAATAATCAAGACAGTTCTATTTTACCGACGTAAGAGAATTGACTTCTTCAATATGTTTTCTTCACTTTTTCAACGGTCATTCTAATAATTATTTGCTAACGTTATATATTCTTCATATTTGAAATTTTTGAGACTCCTCTATTTGAAGGTGTATGTATATATCTCAAAGTTTTATTCAATTAAATTTCTTTAAAAAATGTTCACATTCAAAACATTAAACGCCCGAAAAGAAAATTTTCTGGCCATGTATTTCTTTCAGATTATACGAGTCGACAATGAGTCCCAATGTTTTTTTTTTTAGAAATTGTGGACATGAATTGTTTGTTCTTCCAATGTCTAAAGCAAGCGTGGGGAACCTGCGGCCTTTTGGCTACTCTGGTGCGGCCTTTTGGCCAATTCTGTAATTCTGTAAATTCGTAAATTCCTGACATATTCTGACCGTAAATTCCTGTTTCCAGCCAAAGATTCCCTAGTCAATGTTTACTGCTGCCTTATGTCAAATCAGAAAAATGAACGCGGCCTTTCGAGAAGAAATGGTTTCCCAACCTTAGTCTAGAGCCACCCTGCCAATGGGAGTGCCATTAATAATGTTTAACAGTACTGCTTCAGAAGTTGGAATATTTTGCGTGCGCGTGAGTAAGTTCTGACCAGTATTTTTTATGTATTACAGTAAATGTCGGGTTTATTGAGCATCGGTTCAGAGTTGTTAGTTTTCGAACCGAATCTCACGGGCTCGATTCCCAGTATGAACAGCATTTTTTGTTAGATTTATCGATTTCTGTTCGGAGGCATGGGTGTTTGTGATGTCTAAAATGATCCCTCTCAACACTCCGATCGCTTAATAACTGGGCGTAGTGAGAGCAATAAGCTAACCAATAGTCTTTTCCTAGCCTTATCCTTCTCAAATCATTACTATTTTTTTACAGAGAGATTGAGCGACTGAGTAACAAAACTTTATTAAAAGTATATCGAGGGTATCAAAAGAATTTGCGTAACAAAAAGAAATACCTTGGATGAAAAGCCATATGCTTCACATTGTGAGCGAACATAATTAATAAAAAAGTAGTCTTTAATGGATCATATTTGAGAGACTAACTTGTCAATTTTTATTGTTTTAATTTTGTTCTACTATGTATTTTTTACAATGCCTATGTTAACCCGATTCATATGGCAAAAGTAATTTGTTATTATTTGTATTGTAAATCATAACAAACTGGACGATGTGTTCTTTGTATACTTTAAATCAACTAAATATATTCAGTTGTGATTATTTGGTTTTTAATTTCATCCGAAATACTTTCTTAAGTATTTTCCAAGTATAAAAACATCTGGATGCCTCAAAAAAAAAAATATAACTTTGTTCACTCGTGGTCCACTACCTGAAAGTCTAATCTGAAATCTCAATTGATTGTTTCGATTCAACAATCAAATTATAAAGTTTATGTTTCTAATATTGTATAAAATATTTACGTACGAAAATCGACGTCCGGATGAAAACCTTTGTTAGCTTAAATTCATCACGCTGGCTATAGTTTGATAGCAGCTGGCTAAGACAATATTAATTATTTTGTAGAATAGTAAACTTTAAATAGCCATTTCAACAAACAGAAAAGTATTATACAATAAGCGACTGTGAGGTTTGTGATTGACTTTCAAACCTAAATCACTGTTTAAATTGATGGAGTTTTACAAATAACAACAATACGTGCTTGTATTGTATATTATATGTTAGTTTATCCGTTAAACATTTCATTTGAGTGATTAACAAAGGAAATATTGTTCTACTTACAGTAAAAAAAATACAATATGAAGTCAAATTCACTGTCAATTATTGTTAGTTAAGAATATAATTCCCTGCCTGGTTTCATTTTACCAATACGTAAGTGAGCGTTTCAATAATCTAAAACAGTGGTCTCCAAACTCAATAAGGATGTGAGCTACTTTTTGAAATTAATTTGTCTGGTGAGCTACCTAAACATATTCCTTCTTTATAGTTTTTTTTTTATCATCGGCCCTTATCGTACCATACATAATATTATTATATTACTGAAAGTAATAAGGAAATCAGATGTTTTGATAAAACATCAATTATTTATTTATAAACAAAATATTAATTGAAAATAAGTGTGAGTAAAAATAAATATAAAAATGAAAGAAAAAATAACGAGTCAAATTAATTAGTGAAATGAATGGCATTCACTTTGCTTCACAATTTTTAAAATTATCGTTGAGTACCTCGTCACTTTCATCCGAATGCAATTATCAAGATCTGGGAGTTTGTTTTTATATCTACTACTCTTAACCACCTTCATAGTAAAAAAACGTTGATTCACATAAGTAGGTAGAACAAAACAATGGATTCATTAGATTCAATAATAAAATGCTATAGGAAAATTTATAAATATGATAAAATATTCTACGCGAGCTATCAAAAAAGCATCGGCGAGCTACCGGTACCTCCCAAGCGACCGTTTGGTGATCACTGATCTAAAATTTACTTAAGTAATAATTTTAAGATAATATTTTACGTCCAGCTATTGATACATTTTCTGCTGTTAAAACGTAAACAACGTCTTTTAAATTCTTGAAAGGTCTTCAAAACCTATTACCCATATAGACAAACATGGGGTATCGGTTTTCTTTGGACAAAAGCACCCACGTCGTCTGTTTTTGACACATTATCGTTTTATATTATTGGTCACAATATGCCAGATCCAGAAGGGTTATAATATAGTTCCAGTCATATCAGTTCTGAGTCATGAAAAGGATGCTGTCTTCGCTATTATGGTAGGGTCAATTTATTTTTAGTCGAAACCTGAGTGGGTCGTTTGAGGAAGCTATCGTATTACCGCTATAACGTATATTGAAAATTCAATTATTTGATGGACCATAAAAGGTTTTTTGCATTCATGACAAAACAAAGGCATCCTTTATCGTTTGTTTACAATATTTTTTTATTAACTAATTTTGAAATATATATATTCAAAAAATAAAATAGTCATTTATGCCAATTACACTTAAATATAATATGATCAAGAGCAGTTACGCTCATGACGAGCATCGGTGGTGTTATTTATACAAAAAAAAAAAATATTGAGCAACTAGTAGTGAAAAGAATTTACAATTAAAGCCACATAATTTGAATGAATCTTAATTGACAATAGTAAAAATGTTTATTACCTTTTAAACATAATGCCAAAACACACCAAAGAACAATTAAGTGACCACTATGCTTCACAGAGACTTGAAAATACCTACCATCCGCGAGTTCGTTCGTGAAATATCTCAAAAGTTTCACAGCGATGTAGGAAAATATTTTAACCCAACGATCTCTAATTTCCACAACTATGACGAGACACTGCTTGAGAATTGTTTTAGACCCACAGCAGTTCTGCTCGACGACCCTCCGTAGATCTTATGTCGTCTAAAATTGTCATTTTTAGAACGAACTTAGCATCACGAAAATGACTCTTTTTGTTTAATTTTTTTGTGTACTGTATGTGTGTATGTATGTATACGCATGTGTGTGTAAACGTACGGATGTAGTATGAGGGAAGCATATGGAATGTGATTTGCAAAATAATACATATGGAGTTCCCGTTAACTTCTTATCTCTGTAGTGATCACGCCCTTCCCTCTGCAAACGATGGTAAAGGGATTCAAAGACTAGAAGAACTTTGACGCTAAAGCGTCTTGGTACTTAAAGCTCCATAAATTTGATATCCAAAAAAAACTGTAAATAATAGTCAATTTAACAATAATTGCTATTTATATGGTAACACTATTTAAAAAAAAAAAATTCACATTCGTATTTGTAATATTAGTTCCATAACTAAACGTTTGATCTAATAGTATGCATACATTTCTTGAAAATATTAATTAAAAAACAAATATAGATCTTATAAATATTACGGATGTTTTTTGTACAGTTGCTTCAAATCTAATCTAATACATAAAAATGAATTTTTGTTTGTTTGTTCGTATTTTATGTGTTGCCACACCGTTCATTCGACTGCAATGAAACTTTGACAATTTTTTTGCTTGCACTTGCACGAAGGTTATAGGTTATAGTTATAGTAAAATTAACTTACAGTAAGTCTTATATATAAAAAATCAATGACTGTATGTCTGCCGTACAATTCATACAATTCAACCGTCTACCGTCGACTGACGATCAAACAGATAGTTCAAATAATTCAAATTTGACGTTCGATTGTTTGTATAAACAATTTGAAAATGGAATATTTCAAATCTGTCAAATTGTGTGGTCTACATTTTGACATTCCGTTCAAATGTGTTCCGTGCATTTGGTGTGATTTTTTGTTCGTATGCGTTGCCGAACGAACAGTACATGTTGATTTGAATCTTGCTGCATTTCAATATGATGTTAACTAAATTTTGAAAATCCATGCTTCTCACATGGACACCTGTATGTGGTCTGTTCACGCGTTGGGAAACCTTCTTTGGGATTTATTTGCATACGCACCAAACAGAAAAAGAAAAAATATTATGTATCCAAAAGCACTTCAATTAACACAATTAAAAAACATACACTTTATTTCTTAGAGTGGCAACGCTTACCGGGTACCAGCTAGTATGAAATAAATGTTTTTGGAGCATAACAAAACTTCGGGAAATCATGATAAAACAAGAAATCATTCATTTATAACTATTTTTACGAGCCAAAAATATTGCCAAGTATCAGCCAAATTAAACAATAAAATTTGATTTATCTATCAAAGATAAATTTATTTCTTTCTCTGGAAACATAAAAATTAACTTTACTCTAAAAATAAATTGTTGAAGTAAATTCTAGGTCTGTAGATAACGATAAATTTTGTATAATAAATTATGCTATTGAAAGAGAGCATTATTTATTATAGACCGTAAGTATAAAATATCTGCGGTCAATGAATAATGTTAAAGATATTCAACTCTTTCTTAACAATGTAGCTTATCTACAATCGCTTTCAAGAAGTTTTTTGTGTGACTTTTACCTTTTGTGACACAGCCCAGACGTTGATAGTTTATCGGAAACTTTTAAGCTTACACTGAGGTCAATTTTAAGCACGCTTGACCCTCCTTTACTAACAATTTTTGTTTCGGCTGTTCATTGTTAAAAATGGTTAAAAAGAGCTGAAATAATTTAAAATATTCAATACATAAATTATATGAGTGTTACCCTATCTTCATATTAATAGCCGATAAAATAATAAAATAATCACAAATAACAAATCACAAATGTGTCCGTCCACTTCGCCCAATGATAGCGGTTTATATTGAACACACATTTTTTGACCAATGCTAACGTTTTATTTTGAATCGCATATTTCGTTCGTCCAATTGGAATGGACATATTTTTATATTCAAAATTCAAATTTCCTGGCTTAGAACTGAAGCATCGTAATAATATTGAGAGAACTTAATTTGAAATTTTGCATCGCTACGAAGTTTTTTAAATAATCAAATATACGGATTCTATTTTTGAAGCTATAATTATAGGGCTGGGAGCTGATTTGACAGGTTTTGTTCAGGTATGGATTATATTTTGCATCTGGCCTTGAAAATCTTTTTACTTCTTACATGCATTAGGAATATTCTAATGACGGTATGTATATTTTATAGAACTATATTTCGACTTTTATTACAAAACATTATTCAAATAATTAAATAATTTACGAAATTTCTGCTACTACGAAAAATGGTTGTTAGCAAACTTAAACATTATTCCAAAAATTAAATAATTTACGAGGTCTATTTCTGCTACTTTTAGAATTTCTGGCTTATTCAATAAATACGTTTGTAATTTATTTTTCACGCCAGTAAATTTTCTGACTACTTAAAAATGCAACAAAAATCCCCCCGTTGAGGTAAACGGGCTTACAGCCAGTCGTAGTAATTCGTACAAGCTAGCATAGTGATCATAAATTATTAAATACTGTGTGAAATTGCGGATAATTAAATTTGACGCAACGAGGGTTCGGAAATTAGAGAACGGACCGTTCAATTCCTTATTATGTGATAAGACGTAAGGATACTGAAAGTCTTATGTTTGTTAATCGCTTGAGATTTCAGCGTCCAAGAATTTTCCAACATAGACATGCAGTAGTCAGGAAAACATAATTTTACTTTGCAACTGTTTCCTCTATTGTGAAAGAAAGAAGACAATTATCTGTATGCATCCTTGTTATCTACCAACCTGGAAAACATTTAAAGTTGTGACGGATTTTTATTATACGAAAAAAATGTGTATACAGATAAGACAGTTGGTCGTAAGATAATCATAAAAACATTTAAATTAAATGTCAGTACCGGGGTTTAAGCCCACGTACAGTGAAACTGAAAACAGCGACATTACCGCTGAGCTGGATCATCGAATATTACTATAAGAATATGTATTTGTAGGGTACTATGGCGCAGTGGTTAGCGTTGTGGGCTATCGTGCCGGAACGGGTACGAACACCATTTTTTCGATTTCTATTCGAAGACATGGATCTGTGTTATGTTTAAAAAATTTCTCCCACCTTTTCCGATCCTTTAACCGTTTGAATACCGCGCAAATAAATCATTAATACGTCCCAGAGACACTGCGTGTTTTTGAGAAAAATAATTTTGCCTAATATACACTCGAATTCAATATTTTAAAAACCTATCTTGACTCAGTATAGACGGCACTACACATATTCATCAAAATATTGCTTATATTCTATTATAATACCAAGTATTTGATTTTTAAAATCTCTTGTACATCCGTGTTCGCTTGCATATGTTCCAGACACCTGTGTCCGCTTGGTAGTCAAGTGGTTAATAATTGGGCGTAGCGAGAGCGATTAGTTAATCGCTGGTCCTGTCCTACCCTCATTCTTCTATCCCTACTACTCTAATTGAAAAAGAGAGGTCAAGCGACAGAGTAACAAACAGTTTCTGTAGAAAAAACTTTACATTAAGAGCGAACATGGATAAAAAATATACTTATATTGTAGATAAAAAATGGGAAAATTTAAAATATAATTTTTACAAAAATAATGTTCTCAAAACGGTGTTGTAAATTTATGAAAAAAAAACTCATGTATTTTTTGATGACGACAGAATTAAGAGATAAAATCCGTAGTAGAAAAAAAAAACTTCTCGAAACGTTTAAAGTTTATACGAAAAATGTCTAGTTCAAGATTATGGGACATGCTTTGAAATGCAAAAAAGCATTAAGATAAAACCTCACAATGTAAAGGAAACTTTTAGGTGCTTTCTTAAAAAAAAAAAGTAATGGACTCGGTTAAGTTTTTTAGCCACATAGGTGGAAAACTTTTCGGAAATAGTCTCACATAGTTGGACACAATAGTTTATCCGGCTGTATAAATTTCTAGTTTGTAATATAGTTTTATATTTACTTTGACGTTTTCAATATAACAAAATAAAGCAATACTTATAATACTGACGATTGTGGTCTAGTGGCAATGTTATTTTATCCACGGTTTTTTTTATTATTCAATTAAAAAATTCTCAGTTAACACAACTCGTTAAAATTTAATTGTTAGTCTAAAACATTGTCTGGCATACTTTTTTACTCCACGGCACACATTGGTTAATGAGATTTGTTCCAAAACACACCAAATAAAATGTCGTCAAAAAATAAATGTACCTTATTAATATGAATATAGAAAATCATGGTGAAGGTAACATTTTTTTAGAATATGTTATCAATATTTATTTCCATAGGTAGTAATAATTTTATTATAAGGGAAGGATCTAATTGATTTTTAGAAAAGATTAAAACAAAATGGGGCTCTAAATTAGATAAACAAACACTCTTATCTACCATCTGTAACCGCTCTCTTGATTTTAATTTCCACAGGCGTTGAAAAACCAAATTCGCAAAGATACCACGATCCAAAAGGCAATAAAGATTTAAGTTCTGTTGTGGCCAATCGAAGGTATTGACTTTATAGTGATATCCAAAATGCTGACAGCCCTAAATCAGAAAATGAGGCTTTTTACACAGAACCGTTTTTAAGATCTATTCAAATTTCCTCCTCTGTTAGTGTCAGGTTGAATCTTGGGAATGGTTGATGACTCACTGGTACATTTGATAATCAAGTGATGCAACATAAGACTGAGCTACATATATTCCATCCTCACTGTATCCCTACTATCTATGGAAAGACGTGACAAATATTTATTTTAATATAGAGGTGTTGAATTTATAAGTTTAACTTTTCCGGTTCTAAGCTCAAGAAATGCGACCCCAATACCGACATTTTCTTAAATATCTATTTTAATATGGGTGATACAATGTTTATAATTAAGGTATTCTTGTATCATAGTTTTTTGGACCTTTTGTAGTTTATATAAATACGCGATAACGAGATAAGCGCCCGCTTATCAGCGATCGTTCGGATGATAGCGCTGGGCTGAACGCGTTAGTTGCAAATTCATATTTGTACTGGAATGACGTCTTTTTTACACGCAACTTAAAATATAATTATTTATTAAAAAACCACGGATTTTTATAAAAAAAATGTATGAGGAATGATGCAGAGAGATATTTTAAAGCCCTTAGAGTATTCTTATTTTTGAAATTCATAAGAATAAGGCCAATAATGAGAAAACCACTGGGGTCCCTAAACGACCCCCATCGGCAGAGAAGTATTTTTCTAGTCTCCGAGCCGCGAGAGTTAATAATTAGTTGAATAATCAATTTAGAAAATTTAAATGAATAAGCATAATATAAAATGAATACTTTATATCGTATCCCTTAAGATTGTTTTAATAACTAACTTGCTAACAGAAACTTGAGCCCTTGGGAGGTGAAGAGAGTCAAGTGGTATTTTAGAAAAAGAAGTAGGATGCTTTATAATTTTTTTAATGTCTTAAAGTACCGTTAAAATGAAGTGAAATCAGTAAATAGTCATTGTAATTATTTTATATCTCTAAAATAAAAAATAAACAATCCATCAACATATCAAGTGAAGAAGTGATTGTACTTAAAAGTCTAATACAAAAATTTACCATCTTACTACTTCCTTGCTTCACTTCTCCCGGGCTCACTTGTAAATTGTATATTGAATATATATGTCTATTAGGCGTGAAGTGAGCCAAGTGGTGTCTTAGAAAAAATACATTAATTAGATGCGTTGTTATATAAATAAGCATTCTATCAAAACAAAGTAAAGACGTGATTGTACTTAAAAGTCGTATAGAAAAGTTGTACTATTTTACTACATGGCTCACTTCACTTCTCGAGGGCTCACTTGTAAAATGTACTTTAAATTTATATTTTTTGTATGATGATAACTAAAATTTATGTTTTTTTTTTTTTATTTTCAGATGCTGTATAGATGAACAAAAGATAAACAATTCAAAAAATAGTTAAACATTTTTTAAACTTTAATATAGTAAGAACATATAACTGAAATGATTTAAAATGTTTAGATACGTGTTAGTTGTTAAAGTTTACTTAATTTTTTAAATCTTTTAACATGTGATAAAAGTAAATGGTTAAAAATTAATTAAGTTAAATATGTCTCCTTCAAAAATAAAGTCCGAAGCCCAATACAAAGGACGAGTAAAGTGGAAATTTTTAAAAATAAAAATACCAAAATATTATTCGGTAATTTTTATATTAACATTAGTGATTCACAACGCTCGCTGCGATTCTATTCCAGAAACAATACCAAGCGCTGCAAAAAACCACGAAGATGTTCCTCAGCAAGTGCCAAGCATCTCATCGATACATACAGATTTGCTGTTGAATTCTAGTGTCTCGGTGCCAGAAGTTTTAAGTGGACCACAAAATAGTGCACAAAAAAGTGATAATACCGACTACGACACCAAAAACCATTACGATACCGGTGAAACGGTTTACGATACCGGTAACGCGTACAACCCTCATAATAGTGGCGGTGCAAATTCAGACTACGATGCTCATGCTTTTGGTGGAAGTTCTAGTGGCAATGTGAACTCTAACAACAATAATAACCATTATTCTGGTGGTAGCAATCCGTTTACATCGTTTTCCGGTGGTGTCAACAACTTGAACAGTGCATACGTGAACGCGAGACAGTATAATTTGAACACTAACTCAAAGAATAGGCTAAGTAATAGAATCGTGCAGACCAGGTATGGGAAGCTTCAGGGTTTTCTGCTGCCGATGGATGACCACAAGTTTTTGAAACCAGTTGAAGTTTTCCTGGGGGTGCCTTACGCTACGCCGCCGGTGGGATCAAACAGGTACTTAAAACAAATATTTGTGAGAAAAAATATGCTTTATTTAATATCCAAAACTTTTTTCATCAGCTTCTTTGATTGTGGTAATTTTTTGTGGGTGTTTGTGATGACTTTTCTTGAGTGAAATTTAAAAAAAACACTCAAGTTTTTCTAGTATGATCAAAAAATTTTGACAAATTAAAAACATAGAACGCAATTCATCAACCGTGTTGTAAAAAATCGTGTTATACGAGGCCCAAGTGAATATACATATCGACTGTGGAAAGAAAAAGGACGTAACCTACAGTTTTTTCAAAACAGCTTTTATTTCGATAATCACAATGTATCAAACTTGATACACATTCTATCAAAAGGATGTAAACTGCAAATGTCGAATTAGTATCTAAATTTAGCTTTCAAGTTTGAAAAAAGGTGAGCTTGTTAAAATTTTAACCAAGAAAAAAGAGTGAAAAAAAAGTTTTTCCTAGAAAATTTCTTTAATTAATATTAGATTATGTCAACTTAATACCAGTTTAGTTGACATAAATAATAATTTTCATATGGCCCAAAATTATCAAAACACGTTTCTTGTGCCTTGTAAATTTTATATGTGAAGGTTACGTCCTTTTCCCTTTCCAAAGTCGACATATATATATATATATATATATATTGATACATAAATGATATATAAAAAAAAATCTAAGAAACACTTAAAAGGGTGTAAAAAATAGTCGATACGATATTTTTAACAATATTAACAATACATTTTTACACCCTTATTAGTAATTATTTGATTTTGTATAGATAACTCTGTATAAACATATATTCGTTAAAAGATAAAAATGCTCAGTCCATATTTTAATAAACAATTATAGTATATGTACAAAACGTGTTTTGTTATTTTAAATATAATTTAAAATGTACTCTTTTATGTATGAAAAGATTTATTTATATGTGTTAATTTTGTTAATTCATCTACAGAACTCTAAACACACTTTATAATTTCTTGCTTCTACTTAAGTCCTTGTTATGTGGGTTTCATCAAGTCTGTTTCCTTTGTCTGTATACATGTGTGGCATACTAGGAGATGGATTTAGGGTTTTTGTGGTGTGTCTAAGCTATCAAATCTTGACTTAATACTTTTAGTAACTTTCTGGAGATTAACTTAACCGTTAATTCCATATAGACCCGAGCGGAGCGAAATAGTTTGTTAGTCAAAGGGGATAATATAAATTTAACGTAATATTAGTCTATCGTATTAAGAAGTTGTGAGGTATTTCACTGTTAGCAAAGTGATGATTTTTTAATAAAAACACAACATTTCTTTGTACTTCATTACACTTTATTAAATATGTCAGGACCGGTTTCGCTCATTGCGAGCATTGTCAACTGATAAGAAAAATAATTTAAAAATGCTATTTGTACAAAAATGAAAAGTTATAAACAACAATTAGCATTGAAAAAAAAATACTAATTACATTAAAAGTGATTCTAAAATAACACAAAATTAAAATGTTTTTACACATCTAACATATAATTAAAAAGTCATCCCAGATTAATAAATTTAGAATGGCGATTTAAAGTAATTACAAACATAATTAAAATTTGGGAAATTTTTGACAAAGTGATAAAATGCTACATTAATAAAGTGAATAGGCTTAATGATAGTTTCCTGTTTTTCCCCGCTTTCAAGTAGTTGGTGTGTAAACATACTTAAACAAAATCGACAGCCAGGAAGATTCTAACAAAAGAAATATATATATATATTAAATTGATATAAAAGAATAGTTAACAAGGGCTAATGCAATGGATAAAGTAACGGGGAACTAGCAAAAATTATTTGATCATTCAAAAGATCTGAATCAGGTAAAAATTTGAATTTATTGATTTCTAGGATTTCCTGCTTGTTTAGTTTGACAGACTTGTTATTTAAATGTAGAACTTTAAAATATAACATACATTTCAAATTAAAAAATACAACATACTGTAGAAATTTTAAAAAAAATCCACTGGCTGTCTAACAAGTGGCAAATATTTCTACGTAGATGGCACAATAGGATAATGCCTTACTGAGACTTCGCTGGAGGCTATTTACGAAAACCGGCAATCATGAATATGCATTATGATCCACCGCAAATAAAAATAAACTTAAAATTCAGCTCAAAATGAAAATAGAATACCCCTATAGCATTATATTTCATCATAATATCCTATAAGCACACCCCGAACAACATAAATCCATACACATTTCCATTTATAACGAATACAAATTCCAGATTCAGCCCAACCCGGACCCCGTCGCCTTGGGATGGTATAAGGATATCTGACACCCCAGGGCCGGCCTGCCCTCAGAAACTGCCCGACATAAAGAACGAGAGCGCCGCCCTGGAGAGGATGCCTAAGGGGCGGCTCGAGTACTTGAAACGGCTGCTGCCTTACTTGAGGAACCAGAGTGAGGATTGTCTCTACATGAATATATACACTCCACTTCAAGGTGAGTTTTTGATGACGATACTATTTTGCGAGTGCTCGTTTCGTATCACGGATACTGTAATAAATTTCTGCCGGCTTAAGATGTTAAATTATATTCCTACGTATCGAGTTTTATTTATTATTTCTATGAACTAACTACAATGTTTTATTATATTTTTTTTACTAAAATCTAATGACGCGTTTTGATAAATATATGAAATATTTATTTGTTGTATGCTTTATAAACATAATTAAATATTGAATTCCGCAAGAAAAATATGACAAAGTTGAAAACTGTTTATTGCGAATGTTATCTTGCCGAGAAAATACTAATTTGATCCACACATATTTGAAAATGTCAAAATTATAATGTAATTGATAATTTCTTTTCAATGCCAATTGTTATTTACAACTTTTCATTTTTGTATAAATAGTATTGTTAAAATTTATTTCTTATCAGTTGACAATGCTCGCAATGAGCGAAACCGGTCCTGACCTTTTAAATAAAGTGGGATAAAGTACAAAGGAATAATGTGTTTTTATTAATAAACAGTGTAAGTTGCTATGACGACATCAAACAATAATGCCGCCTAAGTACATGTGTATAGAAATACACCTACAAGTGCTATACATGACACACCTCGTAATTTTTCACATAAAGGTCAATTTCCAGTCACCGGACTGTGTTATTAAGTCTAGTTAGAAATGCAACACGGTTCCTAGTTTGACTGTGATTGGAAAAAATATAAACAGCATATTACCGGAAAAACCAGTATATTATTATTATTTTTTTTTTATTATTTTACTAGGAATCCTCGTATAAAGCTCGAATGACCTAAATATCAAATAAATAATACGAAAATAGTCCAAAGAAATAGATATTTTAAATGTTGTTACCACCCACAACATTCAATTCAATATAATAAAATCAAAATTAAGTGTGATTTGGTTAATTTATTTCTATTAAAAAGATAACCAATTGAAAATATTTATTAACGACCATTTGATTAAAAATGTGATAATTCAAGTTTTTACAATTGGTTTGTCCTTTCATAAATCTATTTTTCTTTTCCAACTTTATTAAAAAAGACCGAGTAATTGTTTGCGTACAACATATTCTTTATTAAAAGACCCTATTAAAAGTTTATATATTTATGTTTTACACTGGTTCGGCCAGACTTAAAATTAAAATTCTTGTTTGTTGGATTAATTTACATTTGAGGATTACGAAGACTTTTTTGCAGAGTTCTATATCAATTATATCTCTTTTACTTTGTGAAGTCATGGTAAACTCAAATATATTAAAATAAAAATAAACAAATTGTGCTCTTGGAAATTTTTAATAACAAAGCCATTATCATAGAATGATAAGATTCTTTAAATAACTGACACAGTGACAGTTTCACATTTATTAATATTAAGATAAGAATATTTGTGAAAATGCTTTGAGTAATAATATTGTAATGCTGTAGGAAATATTTCATTTCCTTATTTCATAAATATTGTGAAAACTTGAAAGTTAAATATTATTTACAGCTTGTGTTTGTTATTAATATTCGAGACGATTTCATTATGACTACAATTATTTACCGTAGCAGTTTCCAAATAAAATGAAAAATGGCTCAAAAATATCCAAGTCGTTCTTATAAAAACGTGTGAAAATGTATAACGAGAGAACGTAGACGACGTTTAATGAAAACAACTTAATAAGGGTGGAAATAAATGGTCAAGGTTATCGCTAGGGAAGTTTTTATACAAAGGGTGAGTACTAATTTAAATATACATATAAGAATACTTAACTAGGACCGAATACACTTGTCTACTGTTTTATTTCATGGACAATTGTTTTACCAAAACTCTACACGTTGGATTTATTTTTAACAGTTGTTCACAATCTGATGATATGCTCAAGCTTAACAAATTATTAATTTTATTTATTTAATTAAAAAAAATAAAACAAATATTTGGCATAACGTTACATTAAATATTGTAAATGTTGAAAGATCATAAAAAAACTCGATGAACAATTATCGTAAATTACTTCCGACTTAAATTTTCATCACAGACACTCACGTCAAATTTTGAAATTGAAAAATATAAATTTGATAACAACCTTACTGGGAAACGAATTTAGACCCCAAGCTCTAATCAACTTTGTAATTAATCACAGTGTGTTCTAGATTAATAATACACATTGAATTTAAAAATAATCATATTGTTATTAGAAGCATATTTGTTTTTTTATTAAATTAAAATGGTATACGATTAAATATAAATTTTAATTTGATAACTTTGTTTCTCGACATGCTATATTTTTTTTTCTCTGTAAAAAGCAAACATATTTAAAAACCTATTCGGAAGTAATATGAATTTTAATTAAATTACTTTCATATTAAATGAAACGATCGCTTATTATTCATTTTACATAATTTTCTTTAAACATATTTCATTCATAATATCGCCATTTTAACTGAGCGATGGATTTCGTGGGTATCTAACTAAAAACAAACAAACAATATGTAATATGTGAAACATGGAAAAAAAGTTTAACGGTAGATTAATTAAATATATTTTCTCTCATAATTTTTTTTTCTCCTGTATAAGTAATTGTATGGAAGAATTGAAGTCGGGAAAAATAAAGTGTTGCGCCGGGCAATACAACGCCCTCGTTACAAGTAAATTATGAGTATTAACCATTAAAAGAGTTTACAAAGTCTTCATTTCAGGTAAAAATGAATTTCGTTTCACTTTATAAGGTAATATGGTACACAGTCCGTTAGAAATTGCGCTGAAGATAAAAAGCATCATTATTTTAAATGAACTTGCTGTGAAATGTTAGCGTAAAAGTTTTAGTTTATATAAAAACAATATTTTTCCATACAACACAATATTATAATAACCATCATTCGGTCAGATAATACGTCAATTTACTGGATTTATTCACTAAGGCAACAGAGTTAGACACTTAGCGTTTAACAAGAGTGTTTCAGAAGCAAATTCCTTACATGAATACTTCGTCATAAATAGCACTAAAAAAGAAAGATTGTGTTATGATGAAAAGTATATTTGAGGGTATTACTTGCGGATACGGCTTATTCCGAAATAGGTAAAAAGTGAAACTTTAATGTCATGTTGAAAAACAATTTACATTTTAAAAGTACTTTTAGTCTAACATTACTTTGGAATGATATTTTGGATGTTGTCAAGCCATGTTTGAGACTGATTTCTAAAAATACTTTCAAAATTTATTTTTATCTACTAAACTACATTCATGGTTCATGTTTAAACAACTTTGTAATGAGCCGGGCTTGCAAGTTATACCCTCATTTGAATAAACATCCACGTGCTCTTAAGATTGATTCTGTAAAACTGAATAATATGATACATTTATATGATAAAAAGTATAATTCATTTTTTTTAATCCATATTCGCTCCAAATATGGTTTTTTAACCCATAACATGCCATCCTAAAAAATCACATTCCCTGCCATGATGGCATCTCAGTTTCACTGTTTATTGACAGTATTTAAACCTAAGTTATCAGCTAAAAAATAATTTAAAAAATGTATTCATGCTAGAATACTTAAAATGATAAATACTTATTGACAATATTAAGAGAAATATTAAATGACTTAATGGCTCAACTATTTACGATTGCATCATGGGCATGGAGGTGTTAATGAAAGTATCTGAACAGATTTTTTTTCTACAACAACTGGTTGTTACTCAGTCGCTCAATCTATCTTATTCAAAAAAAGTAGTATGGATAGAAAAATAAAGCTAAGTCAGGACTAGTGGTTAGCTAATCGATCTCGCTACATCCAATTATCGGAAAGGGCGGAAGTATATTTAGACATCACAAACAATAGTCCAGTCAGTCAGAACCAGTCCAGCACGGTAGACCACAACGCTAACCGCTGCGTCATAGGACTCGACAATTCAAATATATAGCATGCTTAAAATACTGAAATGAGAAGGATTTTTAAAATTAAATCTTTATTTTACTATCAAAAATCATTGTCTTCAAAGATATAAATTTCAGTAAAACTTGGATATATCATATTTGCGAGAATCTAGATACATCTACATGTTACGATACATCAACTTAGTAAAAGTCTATCCTAAATCGTTGAGGTGATTTTTAGTAATATAGCTGGTTTGTAATAATAAGAATTTCATGTAAGTTATTATATCTATGATAACAGTGAAAGATTAACCACTTGGAAGACTTCAGACGCAATTATATTTAGAAGCCATGTTTTTTGAACAACTTAAACTGAATTAAAAAATGCTATTTTTAGGCCCTTAAGATTGCAGACCCCTAGCACCCGCTTCGTGGGCTTATGGGATAATCCGCCACTGTATGGCAGTCTATACAAATGGGTCAAAAGTTTTAAATTATACAGTTTTTTTTTGATCAATTTCGAATAACATGTTTTAAGAGGTAAATTTTCTATTGATTAAAATATGATAACAAATAATATTTTAATATTACAACAATGTTTAATTAAACAACAGTATTTAATTTTACAACAATGAAAAGATTTATGATTTGGCGTCACAGAATCATCAATACTACTTTCAAGAAAATATGTTAATTTATTAATTATTATCTATTCTTCGTGTGGCAAAGTAGCTTTCGATGAAATGTAATTATATTTTTCAAATTTTGGTTCGTTCGAATTGTTCATGGAAAGTTTCAACAAAACAACGTAAAGTAACAAACAATTCTGCTTCAGAATGAAGCAATATTACTATCGTAATTTCAAAACCGATGTATGAAATAAATATTTAATATTTTCGATTAATTCGACTGTTATTTCCTAGAAATTCATTTCTAAGTATTCCACTATTAAATTTATTTCCCGTGAGGTTTCTTCAATGGGAAGAAAAATCCCACTCTATATTTATCATTTGTAATTTAATAGTTAGAATCAATATTATAAATAAAAGTATAAGGTACGATGTTGATTGTTTGAAGGTTGTTTGAAAAGAAAAAAAACCATCAGTAAAAAGCATGAATAGGAAATTAACGAATTTATAAATTTTAATCGTGTATTGTACAATACTCAAACCTTGGTCCACGGGCCAAATTTTGCCACATGTAAAG